>JANSJX010001185.1:0-10000 GCA_026168455.1 Theocolax elegans
CGCGCGATCGACAACAACACGGTGTTGGTGACCGGTGATTGTTTTTTACGGGATAAACGAGCGAAAGGACTGTTGTGCGTTGTGTGTGGGTGTGAGAAGCTTCTCCCCACTAACCTCCACGTCGACGGGTGCAGCAGCACATCTCACGGACAGTGAGAAAAGGAGGCTCGGCGAAGCCCACCTTCTCGACCGTTGGAGAGAGAGAGAGACATATACGAGGACGAGCTCTCTCTCAATAGCACAGCCTTTTCCTGCCGAAGCGAGATATTCAGATACGCGGTAAGTGGTGCACCACATTTAGACCCGCGTGTCTATCTAAATTTCGTGTCCCGATTTACCTGGTACGGTCCAGGTGAGGAAGCGTTCCTCCTTTCCCCCTCTCGTGACAATACCCGCACGGATAGAAAGGTCGGTGGTTCGCGGGAACCACTTCACGAGAGAAGGCGCGCGTGACGTAGTAAGCTTCTACGTAAAAGCTCTCTACGTCAGTGATTCATACGTCACACGGTGTGACGTATGCCATCAGGTTAAGCAGCCGATCATATCCGGATCGGTTGCTCGTAATCGACTGTTAAATAGATTTTAACCGATTCTTTTCGCGCTGACCTCGGGGGTAGTCATCGGTACGACTCCCCGCAAATTGTTAAAGTTCATTTGTTTATTTATTAATATTTATTGTTAATTTAATAAATTGACTCGGCGAGACATCTTTCTCGCCGATTAACAATAATATCGATTGTTGATAGTATTTTACCGGTTAACGTCCTATCCTACGAATACCGCCCTCTCCGGTGTTTATCCTAGTTGGCAATTTTGGGCATAGGGCCCAACACACTATATAAGTCAAACGGAGTGTTTGACGTTGTTAACGGCATTGCACGGGAATCAAAGGGATTCCCGGCCGCATCGTGGGACTGCACACTTAAGGTTGGTAAGTTGGGACAGATTGGGCCTAACCGTGGGCCTTACATATCCCCAGTACCCACCCCGTTACAACTGGCGCCCAATACGTGTGGATTTTGGATACAGGACATCGGAAAAATCAACAAGCACGATATAGTTGTTCAATTGTTGATAATTGTTAATTAACAATTGGATAACTCGCGAACAATAACGAGGTCAGCAGTCGCGTTTCGAAATTCTGAAGTATATTTCGGTACTCTTTCGTTCCCCCTCGAGGCGGGATTTGTTTATTAACAAATAGAATTGTTATAAACAAATAAAAATTTTTTTATAACAAATAAAATTTTTTTTTATTTTTCTCGTCTCGACTACTGAGTAGTAGACACAGGAAATTGGTTCCTGGTCGAACATAGGTGGCGCCACTAGAAAAAGGTCGCACAAATAGGAAATTTGGTGGGTTTTCGAACGGAATCGATAGACCGACCAACGTTACTTGGAAATTGGGTAGTTTGGACCAAACCAAGTAACTAGCGCCACCTAGAGGAACGAAAGAACGCGACACAGCGCGACATAACCTGGTGGCAATTAATCGGTCTAAATAAATTGTTTGTAAGTGTATGCAAGGTTTAACTGGTTTTTGCTGGCACAAAACAGGAAGCTTATAACCTGGCTCAGACCTTTACAAATTGTATTAGGTTATATTTTTGTAAGAGGTCAAGCGCGCGGTAACTTAATTATTTAATTTATTTATTTATTGATTTATTTATTATATTATATAGTACCGTTAAGTAGCGCAAGGTAAGAGCCAGGCAGTAGTTTATCGTAAATTTATTAGCAAATTTGTTAAAAATAGTTTAAACTCGGTAGTGCTTCCTGATCAAAGTAAGACAGGACTTACTTTTGGCATCCGGTTTTGTGCTTAGCGGTTAGCTTAGGTAGAAGCAAAACCCAGTTACGCGGATTGGACATTTGGCAAGTAACGCCAAAGTTAAATATTCGACAGCATATAACCTTGCACACACATAGTGCGTCAAGCCAGCGAGGCTACTTACTGTTAAACGTATAAACGACGCTACAACTGAAGATGGCCGCTCAGCAGAAAGACGTCGATAGTCACAATCGATGCATGATCGAGACGCTCACCACGGGAGCAATCGAACTACACCTGGACGCCTTGAACCTAAAATCGGCAGGCTCGGTTCATAGGAAGCCGAGCGACTCCACCAGTGGCTATTAGGAAATTATTCGGCCCAGGAGTTTAACCAGGAGGAAGACGTAAGCCACAGCAGTCGCAGCCGTCTCCAACGGAGAAATAGGTGGCTGCAGATGCTAGGTGAACATCAAGACGAGGGTCTGATGAATCCTAGCCCAGATCCAGGAGTGTATCTGGTACTGCGGGAGAACGCTGCGGTTAAAGATAACCTGCACAGGACGGTGCAGGATTTCGATGACGTCGAGCTAGATGAACGACGTCCAGCCGCGACCAATACAGAGCCTCAACCCGAACGAGAGGAAGATGGCTGCATTGGTCTCAGAAGAGGGAAACATTTTTAAAATCCCTCGATCGTTCTCCAGACATTGGTGCAGCTTATCAAACAAAGTGAATGACCTCACTGTAAAGGTAGATAAGCTGATGTCCTGAGCGCACTCAAACCGCTCACAGCACGAGATTGGACGGTGCAACCAATCTCACCATGTGCAATTTCCGGACACATATACGTGTTATGGTCCTGATGTGAGCGAGATAGGTGAGGCGCAAGTAAATGGCGAGCAACAACGCGCAAGCGCCCCCTCAGTCTAAGCCTGATGGAGCTTGGAAGGGGGGGAATGCGCGCGAATCCCAGAGGATTCCTCAAGCGCGCAGCTCGCCAAACAGGGATCGGACATTCTCAACACCAAGCTTCTCGACGTCATCGAGGTTGAATGGGACACCTCGAGACGTCGGCGGCATTGTGAGGAAGTGGCAGGTCAAGTTCTCTGGCGACAAGAGGCACAGAGCATCGACGCCTTCCTAACCAGGATCGAGGATTTGCAGGATCCTGGCCTAACCTGTCAGCGGACGAGTTATTGCCGTCACTCTCGGAACTTCTGACAGGACACTGCCGCCACGTGGTACCAGACGAAAACACAAGTGGCACTCCTGGCAAGATTTCGTGACTTGGCTAAACGTTGGTACGGAATGAGCCAACGTTTCCAGCAGAGGATCATCGCCGAGTCCAACGCACGGACTCAAGGACCCGATGAACCGGTTAGGGAATATATGACGTGCTCTATCGCAATAATGCGAAAGATAGTCCCTACGGACCGATACTGAAGCGCAGCAGCTCGATCATTTGTATCGGAACATGCTGCCACAGCTTCAACGGCTGTTCAAGAGAGCGGAAGTGAGCTCAATTGAAGCAAATGCTGGACCTCGCCACGGAAGCGGAGCAGACGATAGAAGGTGAAAAAGTATATCGTCCACCACCTACGGAGGAAGGGTCTCTGCTTCCTGAAGATGGCGTATAAGCCGAAGCGGAAAAAAAGGTTCGCCGAAGGCTAAGGTAGCGGCCGCTGAGGTAAGCCCGGCCAAACCAAGCGAGCCAGACGTCGTCGACCGCATCGCCAAAGATGCTGGAGGATGCGCTGCGGCCCATCGTCTCCAATTGGCGTCGACGACCCGACAGTCCCGTAGGAGAAGCCCAAGGTCTGGCTCTCCTAAGAAGGCTCGCCGGGCTAGCGATCTCCGAAGGAGTAGGAGGTTGGCAGACCTAATGGCCCGAGCAAGAGCTTTCGGAGCACCGGCAGGAGAAGAGAGCGCTAGTCCAACGAGGGAAAAAGGAAGGAACAGCCCGAAAAACCGAATGGGCTCGACTTTCGATCCGACTAAGCCTCTTACCTGCAAGGGCTGTGGGAAAATGGATTATTCCCTCAGGTACTGTCCGGTGTGCTCGGGAAACGCCAAAGGGAGCGGTTAACAGGGACGAAAACCGCGACCCAAGAGCTTGAGTCCCCGCTGTCCCAGGTGAGTTCGGGACAGACCCGCTCCAACCGAGAGTATGGTCCAGAGAGGAGCGGAACTGGGCCTCAAAAGGAGGAACGGTCCCAAGAGCAGCAGACCAACCTCATCCTATAAACCAGAGGATGAGAGTCGTTGGTGGCTTTCTCGTGGAATTGGGGGCTTTCGTTAAGAGCCTTATACGATCCCGGAGCTTCCACGACCGTGATGGGACCCAGCGGTCTGCAAATCGCCGCAGCATTGGGCACGGAGCTCAGTTGGCGACGCCGGACGCGTCAAGATGGCGGAGTGGTAGTTACCAACCGCTAAACGGTCACTGTGATCTTACCTTTCACTGTCGGGAATGAGACGACGTGAAATAAGGGTAGCGATCATACCAAATCTTGACGCGAATGCTACGTAGGAGTAAATTTCGTACGAGCATTCAAGAGCCATATTGGATCCGGATAGCGACCGCCTGTTCCTCAAAGACAGCAAGCAGCAGATCCACCTCGAAGTTCTGGAATAGGGGTAATGGCCACCCTCTCGTTCCGCTGGGATAGCGGACGCAACCGAGGCAGAAAGGGAAGAGCTGCGAGCGCTAGTAAGCAAAGTGCTGTCTAATACTTCCTCCCAAAATCGGGCGAACCCAACTCATCGAGCACTCGATTGACGTGGGATCAGCTCGCCCGAATAAAGCGAAGTATTACCCGGTGTCGGAGAAGATCCAGGAGGAGATGCACCGCCAGGTCCGAGAGATGCTAGATTTAGAGATCATAGAGCCCTCGGACAGCGGTTGGTCAAGCCCCGTGGTGATGGTACGCAAGGAGAACGGATCACGTCGGTTTTGCATTGACTTTAGGAAAGTCAATGCGCTAACGAAACCAGAGACGCTTATCCCTCCCGTTCATGCAGGATATCTTGCGCAAGCTTCAAGAGATGCGGTACATTAGTACCTGGACATGAACTCAGCGTATCATCAAATACCTCTCCAGAAGGATCGCGTCCCTTATACGGCTTTCACAGTCCCGGGTATGGGACTGTATCAGTTTTAAGCGGATGCCGTACGGATGGCATACGCCGGCGCGACCTTCCAACGCATGATTGACCAAGTGGTTGGTCCTGATCTCGAGCCCAATGCCTTTTCTTACCTCGATGACATTATCATAGTCACCGCGACATTTGAAGGGCACAAGAAGTATCTCGAGATGGTGCTGAAAAGACGGACCGAAGCTAACTTGACAGTGATAAGGGACAAGTGTGTCTTTTGTCAAGATGAGGTAGATATCTTGGCGTGCGGTCAACAGGGATGGAATTCGTCCCGACCCAGCCAAGACAGAGCCTATAAGGCTTTATCCGGCTCCCAAGAACCTCAACAGCTTCGACGATTCCTCGGCATGGCGTCGTGGTATCGGCGTTTTATGCCGGATTACGCCACGATTGCCGAGCCACTTACCGTCTAACAAAGAAGAACCAAGGGTACGAGTGTTAGATGAACAGGAACAAGCCTTTCAGCAACCTGAAGGCCCTGATCATGACTGCTCCAGTTCTTCAACGTCCCAGTGCAGATGGACTGTTTAGCCTGCACACGGAACGCGAGCGATACCGGCATAGGAGCCGTGCTCGTCCAAGAGATAGACGGAGAGGAAAGAGTCATTGAGTTTGCCAGTCGCATTCTCACAGCACCCGAGAAGAATTATAGCGTTACGGAGAGGGAATGCTTGGCCGTGGTCTGGGCTATTAATAAGTTCAGACCTTACATCGAAGGGTACCACTTCAAAGTGATAACGGATCACAGTAGTCTTCGCTGGTTGTGTAATATGAGAAATCCAACCAGCCGACTAGCGAGATGGGCTTTAGAGCTTCAAGCTCATGGACTTTGTCGTCGAGCACAGAAAAGGAGCTCTGCATCACGTTCCCGATGCCCTATCTCGCATGTATGAAGGACGACGAGCTACAGTAGCAGCAATGTCGTGGGCTCAACTACTGAAGATCCTTGGTACCTAGACTGGATCAAGAACGTTTCCGACAGACCCCGTGATTTCCCCGACTGGAAAATAGTTGGAGGAAATCTATACATCTATCGCCCCGACAAGGAGTTAGAGGAAGTGATGGATGACGAGCAAGCATGGAAGCTGGTCGTACCCGTAGAGAATCGACACTCTATTCTGAGGAGAGTGTCACGATGACCCCTCAGCTGGCCATCTCGGAAGGGAAAAGACATTCGCCCGCGTGGCCCAAAACTATTATTGGCCACGGTTTTACGCAGAAGTTGCGGATTACGTCAGGCGATGTCAAGTGTGCCAGCAATGTAAGGTCGAGCAACGTGCTCCCTCAGGGTTAATGGGTCACCGTCAATCGGACAGACCATGGCAGGTGGTAGCAGGAGATATCACTGGCCCGCTTCCACGCTCTAGCCGAGGATACGAATACATCCTAGTATTCCAGGATTTATTCACGCGCTGGATTGAAGCAATCCCGATAAGAAAAGCTAACGCGAAGACGATAGTCCGCGAGCTTCACGAACGAGTGATTAACCGGTTCGGCACCCCGGAAGTATTTCATTCGGACAACGGGACCGAGTTTTAAAAATAAACTGTAGACGAATACCTTGAATCTAAGGGAGTGTATCATTCGACGACACCCCCTTATCACGCACAGGCCAATCCTGTCGAGAGGGCCAATCGGACCCTTAAGACAATGGTGGCGTCGTATATCCAGGATAAGCACAGCGACTGGGACGACAAGCTGCCAGAGTTAGTCTTTGCACTAAACACAGCAGTGCAAAGTTCTACTGGATGGAGCCCGGCTATGCTGAACTATGGTCGCCAACCCGAGGCGCCTAGTACAGCTCGTCGAGAGCAAGACCGGCTTGCCCAGCAACAGTTTGAGTTCCGTCGCCTGCAGGATTGGAACGACAAAATCAAACAGTTGCCAAGACTGCACGAGAACGCAAGTCGTCAGTCGGCTGCCAGCAAGGCCCGGCAAGCCGAAATCTTCAACTCACGACGAAGGCCAGCGGAATTCGAGGTAGGAGATCTGGTGTGGAAACGCAACCGGATCCTCTCGTCCAGCGCACAAGGTATCTCGGCTAAGCTTGCTCCGAAATATACAGGGCCATATCTGATCATCAGTAGGAAAGGCATGAATACCTACGTTATACAAGATGATCAAGGGGGCCAAGAGGTATCTCATATAGAGCATCTGAAGAGATACGTCCCCGAAGATGAGGCTGAGCCAAACGATGAAGAGCAACCTACGAGATCTCAACCGTCGAGGGATCAACAGGTGAGTGCGACCCACCTGTAGCGAGCGAAGCCTCCCCTGCGAGGGAGTATAATGCGAGCGAGTCACCTAGCGAAGGGACTCGATGTAAACCGCGTAAGACGTCGCGTACGTCCTTAGATAGGGCCCCCGCTACCAAACGACCACGTGGTCGTCCCCGGAAAGCGAATGCGACCGTGCGACGCCGATCCCCAGTAACACGGCAATTAGATGCGCAGCCAGAAACTGTTCCCCTTAGACGAGGACGAGGGCGTCCTCGTGGATCGAAATCCAAATAAAGAACAGTGTCGTTTGAAACGATGGGCCATAACCTGAGATCATGATTTTTGTTGCAGATGATCATCGAGGTTGAGCAGGAAGCCCTGGAGTTCCTCCTCGCCAGGATGATAGACACCCTGGCCAGCCACGGCGAGATGCAGACGGCGGACGTCCTGTCTGCTGTAGTTGCTGCCGTAGATCATCGCGCGCAACAGCTCCAGGAGGAGCATCGCCGTGGCCAGGAGGATATCGCCGCCGTCGTCCTAGAAGAGGTCCTGGAGGACGGTCAGGGCCAGGACACGGCCTATGTAGCGACCCCTGCGGACCGCTTAAGACAAGCGAAAGGTACAATACCCATGCCCTCTCCGCCGAAGCCAGCACCCGCGACAGAATGAGCGGATGGAGAGGGAGGGCAATTCAGTATCGGATCGTCCGCAGGGGAAGACTGAACCGGAACCGGCCAACACCAGACCCCAGCTCCGTCGTCCCCACTCCAATGGGTCCCAACCCGCAACCTCTGCGGTGACAGAGGAGCGACCCAAGACACAGGAAGAGGAGTGGCAGAGACGGAGGCTGCCCTCAGGCACATGAAAGCCCTGAGGGTTCAGCTACGGGCAGCCGAACAAGAGGCCTTGGCGAAGTTCGATGCGTTTGCCGAGGCTCATCCGACGGCTCCCATCACCAAGGTTGTCTGGGCTGAGCGAGTTCAGGACCTCAAAAGGGAGCGAGAGGTCCTCGGCAACGTCCGGGCTCAGCAGCGCGAGGCCAAAGAAAAGGCGGCGGCGGAAGAGAGGAAGCGCGAGGAAGAGCGCCAGCAGCGGCTGAGGGCTGAGGCAGCCTATAGGCAGGCTGCTGAAGAGCACCGGCGTCTCCAGCAGAAAGCGGATGACGCTAAAAGAAGAGAGAGCTGGAGGCGCGGCTGCAGTCTCAGCCCTCCACGAGCGGAACGAGCGGTTATAAGGAACCGAAGTGTCCGCTCTGCCGCTGCAAAGGGGTCGTTGACCCAAAGAAGTGCCCTCGCTTCAAGGCGCACGCCGAAATCAAGGCGGGGCGCAGGAGGCAGGGCTGAGAGCCATCAGGAGGCAACGGCCCAATCCTCCAAATGTATATAGATACTTTTTTTTTTATTAAAGTTTTATAATAAAAAAAAATAAGGTGTACCTCCTGATTATTTATCCTCTTTCCTGTTCCTCGCGGTACAGAGTCCACATACAGAGTATGCGGAATCTGGAAGGGGGGTATAACGGTAAGCGAGTTACCGATCAGGTGAGTAACTGAAAAGAGTATCGACAGCGCGGCGCGCGCAGGGAACGCGCGCGAGAATCGTGCGCAGTAGAGTATCGTTAGAGAGTTCGCGCGCGATCGACAACAACACGGTGTTGGTGACCGGTGATTGTTTTTACGGGATAAACGAGCGAAAGGACTGTTGTGCGTTGTGTGTGGGTGTGAGAAGCTTCTCCCCACTAACCTCCACGTCGACGGGTGCAGCAGCACATCTCACGGACAGTGAGAAAAGGAGGCTCGGCGAAGCCCACCTTCTCGACCGTTGGAGAGAGAGAGAGACATATACGAGGACGAGCTCTCTCTCAATAGCACAGCCTTTTCCCTCCGAAGCGAGATATTCAGATACGCGGTAAGTGGTGCACCACATTTAGACCCGCGTGTCTATCTAAATTTCGTGTCCCGATTTACCTGGTACGGTCCAGGTGAGGAAGCGTTCCTCCTTTCCCCCTCTCGTGACAATACCCGCACGGATAGAAAGGTCGGTGGTTCGCGGGAACCACTTCACGAGAGAAGGCGCGCGTGACGTAGTAAGCTTCTACGTAAAAGCTCTCTACGTCAGTGATTCATACGTCACACGGTGTGACGTATGCCATCAGGTTAAGCAGCCGATCATATCCGGATCGGTTGCTCGTAATCGACTGTTAAATAGATTTTAACCGATTCTTTTCGCGCTGACCTCGGGGGTAGTCATCGGTACGACTCCCCGCAAATTGTTAAAGTTCATTTATGTTTATTTATTAATATTTATTGTTAATTTAATAAATTGACTCGGCGAGACATCTTTCTCGCCGATTAACAATAATATCGATTGTTGATAGTTTTACCGGTTAACGTCCTATCCTACGAATACCGCCCTCTCCGGTGTTTATCCTAGTTGGCAATTTTGGGCATAGGGCCCAACACACGGTATATAAGTCAAACGGAGTGTTTGACGTTGTTAACGGCATTGCACGGGAATCAAAGGGATTCCCGGCCGCATCGTGGGACTGCACACTTAAGGTTGGTAAGTTGGGACAGATTGGGCCTAACCGTGGGCCTTACATATCCCCAGTACCCACCCCGTTACACAACTATATATATATGTATATATATAAAACTTCCCAATAGGGGTTTATGACGCCCGACATGTTAAATTTAGATCTTCTGTCTGCTTCCCACCACTGGTTGGGGGTGGGCGAGTTATGGAGCCTTAGCGCTATAACCCGAAGGTCTCTCTGACTCCTACTAAAGTACGTATCTTCCCTCTCTGACATGGGCGCCATAACCCCGAAATTTAAAATTATACATATACAT
>JANSJX010001186.1:0-11010 GCA_026168455.1 Theocolax elegans
AGATCACGGTAGTCGATGCAGAACCGTATCGATCCATCAGGTTTCTTAACCATCACCGGCGCACTGCTCCAATCGCTAGCAGACCTCTCAATAATATCATTCCGCAGCATCTTATTTACTTCGTCTCGCGCAATCTCCAGCATCCTCGGCGACAACCGGCGAACCTTATGCATTATAGGTGATGCATCTCCAACATCAATGTGATGTTCGGTTAGGTCAGTCGCGCCGAAAGTATCTGACGGTTTCGGCAATATGCCTTCTACGAGACGCCTAACACGTTCCCGTTGGTCATCTCGTAACTCCTGGATACCAGCACATTCGGCATATATCGTCGCTTCTCCGTCTTCCGCTGTGGCGGCGAAGGTTCTCCATTTTCCTTCTCGTGCTCGCCACTCTCCTCTACCTAGGCGGGTATCTACGTCGAAAATCCGGCAGAAATCCATGCCTAGTATGACATCATGGTCTAGGACATTCATGGCTTTGAGCGGAATTATTTCGGCGTATCCGTCTATTTCCAAACTAATGTTTAGGATTCCTATTACCCGGCGAACATCTCCTGTGACGCTTTTAATTGCTGTCTCACATGGTTCCAACCGGCTTCTGAATCTCTCCGTTACTTTAGGTCCAGCGAGCGAAATCATAGCTCCTGGATCAAACAGCGCACTATAACTCTCTCCTCCGAGATTCAATTCTAGGAAATTCCTATTATCGGCCGACGTAGCTGCTACATTCTCGTCATCCCGACGGACTTCTTGTTTCTCCTCACCATTCGGCGGCGGAATACATAATTCCGTCCGCGTTCTCTTGGGAATTGCTCCCGTACTTCTTGGATACGGTGTCGGAATACTATCTACCTCCTTCTCTACCGGCAAGTCAAGCGGCGATGGGGCTGAGAGCATCTCTACGGCGCGTTGCACTATGTGTAGCCTCGAGAATTCTCGCTCTTCTTCGAGATCCTCATTGGGCTGTACTGGCGTGGCGACTTCACTCTCCTTTTGCCTCACCCTTTCACGAAACGTTTGTAGACTTTTCCGCGAATATTCTGCTTCCCCTAGCGAATAATCAACGGTTTCCGGCTGGAGAAAACATAAACCTCGTTTCTTCAACCGCTTCATGTCTACCTCCGGCGTAACGTGATTCTCGGCTTGCCTCTCTTCACCACCTACGGCATTCTCCAGCTTCTCCACCGGCGGATTATAATTAACCTTTCCGGCGAGATTTAAGGAGTGCTGCTGGGGGATCAGCGGAATTACTGTCCCCCAGCCAACAAGTTTCCCAACTTGACACGTATTTCGGCACAGTCAGGACAATTGCGGAAAACCGCCCCTGGTTTACCGCACATCTGACACGACTCTTGCGATCTGTGTGACGGTGACTGCGGTCTGAACACCTTCTCTGGGCATTGCGCCGCTCGATGTCCCGTCTTGGCACACAGAAAACACTTTGCACTCGGGCATTCCGCTGCTCGATGCCCTACCACCTGGCAGTTGAAGCAGGGACCATAAAATTCCCGACGACCTGGCGACTTCGACTGGAATGTTGCATTGCTCGGTCCATTCGGCGATGCAACCTTCTGCTGACGGGCATACGGCTTACTCTCCCACTTGGCAGCAGAATTCGTCGATCTAGTCGGCAAACCTCGATTCGCAACTGCGGCGTAAGTCGGCTTCTGAGCTACTTGCACTTCCGCAGCAACGCTCGACAAAACGTCCTTTTTCTGACGTTTCGACTTCTCAACTACTTCTTTTGTTGCTGCTTGCTTGGCCTTTTTGCTTGCAGCAACCTTCCTCTCGCCTTTCACTTCGGCGGCTTCCTCCACGTCTACATCCGACAGCGCGGCGACCTTTTGCTATGTCGATCGTCCCTTGTATGCTGCTCCAGGGATTCTCGACTTCTCAACCGGCGGTGGCGGGGTATACCGGCTGTTCAACTCCTGCTGGCGTTCCCACTTCCGCCCATAATACTCCAGGTCTTTGAAATCTTCTACGAGCTTGCTTGCCATCGCAGTCCTATACTCCGGCAGAAGATTTCGATACGCTGTCTCTACTAACACTTTCTCCGACGGTGGTTTCTTAAAGTGTCCGACTATAATTCGCAAGTTAGAGAGATACCGCGTAATCTTTTCTCCCTTTCCTTGCGTTCGTCGGCGCAACTCGTCCAGCGAATCCTCGTGGTCGAATTCACCTATAAATTGGTGTCGGAACTGACGCCGAAAATCGCGCCACGATGCTATTTGCGTCTTCGTCGACCTAAACCACCGGCTGGCGTCCTTGCTCAGTATGCACGGCAATGCACCTAGCAGTTGTGCATCTGTCAAACCAGCGCTCTTCCTACAATCATTTAACTGACTGAGGAACTCATCGGGCATCTCTCTCTCATCACCAGCAAACCTCAGCCCCCAACTCTTTAACACTTTCATGCTTCGAAGACTCTCGTCTGGTTTCAGACTGATTGGGCTGGACGACTTCTCTCTTCGAGACTGCACGCGCATGAACCCTTCATCGGAATCATTCTCCGATTCGCTGGAATTAATCCGCCCGAGCTTTCGTCTCTTTGAGCCACTGCTCACTACACTACCGGCGGAAGCATTCTGCTTATGACTGTCCTCATGGCAATCCGGCAAATCGCATTGATTTAACGCTGATTCCACGTCTTTCAAATCAATCGGTTTGATCGCCGTACTGCATCTCGTAGAGTTCACCATACTCTTTGGCTGTTTACTCTTCGACTGCGCAGTCTTCTTTGCCGGTTTTGTGCTCTTCCTCCGTTTTGGATTCGCTCCCTCCGCACTAGAGTTACCAGACTCAGTGTCGGATCGGCCTGACGGTATGAACGCATCGGATTCGGCGGGAATAATACTCCTTTTCTTATACGTCTTTCTGGGACCGTTTGGACTCAATGCGGTTTCTCGATCACTCCTCCTCTCTACCGGCGGAACCTGATTAGACCTAACGGGGAATACACCTAGTTGTGTCATTAACTTATCCCATTCGGTCGGATGCTGGCGGATATAATTACACAACTCTGGCGGAATTGTGAGAGGCGTTGGCTCATAACTAGTCGATGGTAATGCAATCGACGACGTAATCGGCAAGCCTAACCCAGACTGCGTCGTGTACGTGTTAGAATACGTGCAGGTAGTCTGCGTGGCGACTGTCGTGTACGTTGGAACTCTCTTGTCGACAGCATTCTCTCTATCCGTTCCACTTGGCCGAAATTCACTATCCGCCTCACTGTCCGCTAAGCTACCATCATCAGAGGTTACCGTCTCTCTGTCACCTACTCCCTTATCTGTAGTGACAACGCTCTTCTTCCACCTTCGTCTCTGCTTGGCAGCATTATCAACTGCCATCATCACCTTGGCTCTGTAAGCCCCTGCGCTTACCGACTCCTTACGTATCTCCGCATGGTCTTCGTCCCATTCGTACCACGGAATATTATCGTTATCCGGTTCGGCTTCCCGCAACCGGGCACGCAATAGTCTATCCCGCAACGCAGCGCTTGATCCGGCGGCACACAGCCGTCGTGACGCTAACTCTCGACCGACATATTCATCCGCCATTTTGGCGATCGTCCGCTTCATATTACGTCTCTCTCTACCGGCGGTACCCTCGAGTAATATATGCATCTGTTCGACGTGTTCGGCCATTTTAAATTATTAATCCGACGGTTAAATAAATTTATAAAATTATAATATACCGACCCGGATCCTTCAAACGGGTTATTCGACACGGCGAAATTCACAAATGATTACTACCACCACCACAACAATTATTATCTACAAACCTCGTGCCGTGAGGTACTAATTATCAATAAATAAATCAATGGAAAATAATTAAATTATCACCTCGTGCTTACACTCTCAAGCACAATATATCTATATAATATATAACTGGCGGTTTACAAACTGACAACCTGTAACAGAATAAAAGTCTGGCGGTTTGGCAATTTGTTAAAATATCGGCAGTTAATATTGGCGGTTCCGGCGTAATTGCTCTACTACCGGCGGTTAATACCGGCGATTCGTTGTATTTTGAAAACACCTGTAACAGAAATAAATCTGGCGGTTTTGGCGAAAATTCACGAGTACCGGCGGTATATACCGGCGATAATAAATTGAGCAATCACTGAAACAGAAATACAATTCTGGCGGAAAACACAAATAAATATATATATATATATATAATAAATATTTATATAAAACAGATATATATGTAAATACAATCAATATATAATTATTAATAATATTTAATAATAATCAAATAAATTGTATAATTGGCACGAGGTTTACACAAACAGGAGGGCCCGCCCAATTGGCAATAGGTATACATAAAAATTTACCATAAATTACCACTACTCAAAAAAAAATTTAACACTTATAAATGGTGTTGATTTTACACAAAAATGCCGGACGGATACTCAAACACACTCTTTACTCTGCCGTCAATTACTGCCCCACGTTGGGCGCCATTTTGCGACGCTACTTTTCGTCGGGAAAAATCTAATTAAATTAAATTAAAGGCCGACGGAGGTTCCGTCGTAGCGACGTTGAAAATGGCTATATATCGCCGATTTATATTTAGTTGGGCGCCTGGCGATATTTAAATAAAAATGAAATAACTACTTTACAAAACGACTCGGCAACCCGGCAATCTCCACCTCGACTCCTCGTCACAGAGGGAATCCCGACGGCTGACCACCTCGGAACCGGCGGCTTTCAGAGTAAAGGAAAATTACGTAAAATAACACTCTCAAATTCTATATTTCACCACAACTAATATTTATTCAAAAATTCAAAAAAAAAAGATATCACAACTCCGGCACCGACACAATATTACCGCGATCCGCGACCGACTCTCACACGTGTATACAATCTCTCACACAACTCCTTCCGTCCGGCAAATATAATATATTATTTATTAAAATAATTCGGCCGCCCGTCGGGCTAACCGTAAATTTACTCGCCTATTTAACTTCTCTTCAACTCCAAGACAACTCCGCTCGACCCTACGCTACTCGACTACTACTCTAACTCAACTCGCAACAAACGAAAAAAATGGCTACTTCGCCTCAAACAATCTATTTAGAAATTACTCTGCAAAATCACGACTATCTCGTCGGACGATCAGGTAGCGAATCCTCGAGACCGGCTTCTTCATCCGGCTCGCGGCGTGGCTTGATCCCCAAAATTAAGGATTTTCCTCCCCACCCTATCGCTATCCTGCTCTATCTTACTATACTCCTTATCTACCGGCGTTGATTAGGGTGGTTGATTGCGTGATCGATACGCGTAGTCAGCCTTGATCTTATTTCCGTCAAGGCCGATTACCCAATAATAGTGGTTTACGTCACCACCAACCTGTTCATTATTGGGTCGATCACGCAACCAATCATCCCCGACACTCGGAAGGCGCGCATTACAAATACTGAATTACCATATCGGTAATCCAGTCGGTGCTGCCGCCCCGTGCCTACCGGCTATGTAATTAATACTAACTATTCCCGACACACTCATACACAATTAAAATTTAATTCATGTCCTCCGCTATTTACAACTATATACATACTTTAAAACTATTACGAATCGCCCCAACTCAACCGACGGATCTATGTATTTTTACTTAATTAACTAACTACGCTATCTGATTAAAATAATTAATTAAGCTAATATCCGTGGGCGCGCTATATACAAAATATACACCAATCCATAGGTGTGCGCGCCGTCTATATATCTATATATATATATATGTTCTAATATGCCGCGGTATACCGTATAAATTAGGTATACCGCGACTCCTACTCTTCTCGCGCTCCCCTCGCTCCGCGCGCTCCCACCCATTATCCCACTACGGTCGCTCACTCGAGCGTCTTCGCGCGCGCAACACTCTCGCTGCTCGAGTGATCCCCCCTTCCCGCGCACCTCGCCTAGTGCCGCACGATCGTCGCCGTCGGTGCCGCGTTCCCCGGTATACGGGTGTAAGGTGGGGGAGCACCCTGGCTCTCCCGACTACTAGTACGTAGTTCGGGCGTGCGCGCACCCATGCGCCATCTCAGCCGTCGTCGTCTGCTGAGCACGTGTGACGGTTGAGGTTAGAACGCCGCCTAACATCCCGTCTTGTTGACATCAGCATCGGATTCGCCAGGTATCGTGAGACGACCTGGGCTCGGTCCTTGGCTCACGATACCTCTCGGCCGTGGTCTGGGTCGTAGTCCGCGTACTACCGTCGGGTATCGGTCGCGTCGTTCGTCGGCTCCGTGCTAAAACATACCCATACCGTGGGTATCAGTGTTTATTTTTAAAAGTGCATCGGTGCACTTCGGTCCGCCTGCGAGGGATTCGCTACCTGCGACGCGATCGCGATCTATCATAATGTAACAATATGCATGCACATGACTTGTAAATACAAGCCATGTGCATGTACTTGTGCGTTGTATTTTACAACGTCACATAATATAACTTCATATGTAAAATTTTAGTAAAATTTATATGATAAATGTGTAGTATTTATTTGCAATCTGTTTAATTATGTGTGCTAACGGTTTTTGAATCTAGAGGTAAAAATTCATAATATAACTTATGTGCAACTAAAACTTCTTTCGTAAACATTTCTAAGTGATTAAATGTTGTCTAATAAAAGACGTGATATTAGTTTTTCGAATAGTAAATTTTATTATTGTAGTTTGTTGAATATAATCACAATTTTCTTTGCAACAATTGTGATTAATAATATTAAAGTTATTGGTAATAATCTGCACAATTATATTTGTACAAATACTTATTTTCATTCCATTTTATACTCGTGAATTTATAATTCGAATAGTAATAACGATTGCTTTAACCAGTCAACTTAATAATTTACCCGGAATTCAATTTATTAATAAATTAAATAAAAATAAATACTTATATATAAATTTTATTATAGAATTGATTCGACAGAAACTTACATTCATTTTATATAAAGTAAATATCTTAAAAAGATATATGGTATTCAAATAAACAGAAATCGTATCTATTGTCTAAAATAAAAAATTATTTCTAAATTTCAAACTTCCATCAAGGAAGTGTCTTTTATTTACCCATCTGCTAAGTGTTTCCAGGCGCTATTTCTTATTTTTGTAATTAATTTGAATTTTAATTTGTTTACAGCAATTGCCGAGTTGTTAGAAATTTATTTGAAAAGAGCATTATTATTTTTATTAATTATTTTTTTAATAAATAATTATTTGTATACAGGTAATAAAAAGTTAAATATATCTGCAATTTGGATTTCGCAACTCTTAAATTTAAAAATTATATTTATTTGTTTGGGTAAAAAAAATATTTAAATTCATTGACGACGTATATATGACGCGTCATACGCGTATTGATGATTAATAAGTGAAATCAGCTGCAGACTAAACGTCAGTTGGTTGTGTGTCAGTTGAGTATTAAAACAGCTAAACTAAACAGAACGTTATCAACAAGGGTCGATAAAAAGTTATCTCGATCCTACGTTAAAAAATCTTTAAATTTAATAAAATTTGTATATTGTCGATGCGTGCATATAATGTGGCGTAATAACAGCAGCAGGACACATTACGGGCAGTATTATCATCTGTTTCCTGAAATACGTAAACATAAGTTGAAATTTAATGAATATCTAAGAATGTCGGTGAAAACATTTGACCACATTTTGAATTCAATTCAAGGATTATTACAAAAGAAATGGTGTAATTTACATTCCGATCCGATTCTTCCAGAAGAAAAGTTAGTTATAACATTAAGATTTCTTGCTACAGGTGAGAGTTATGCTTCTCTAGCGTTGACTTTCGGTATTGGAAAGTCAACTGTATTGGCAACGGTTGTAGAGTGTATGGATGCTATCTGGAACAATCTTCAACCTCTTCACATGCCTTGTCCAACTGAACTAGATTTTCGTAGAATATCAGAAATATTTTATAAAAAATTTAAATTTCCCAACTGCTTGGGTGCGATAGATGGTCGTCGTATTCGCATTAAGAAACCTCCACATTCAGGAACTGCACACTTCAATTATAAAAAATATTATTCAATGGTTCTTCAGGCGCATGTTGATGCAGAATATCGATATATCACAATAGATATTTTTCATTACGGATCTCAGAGTGACGCTGGTATTTTCAGCTATTCGAAGCTAAAGAAAGCCATTGATAATCAACTTTTACAATTACCAAAAGGAAAAGCATTACCTTTGACAAATACAGTTACTCCATACTATTTTGTTGGCGACGGAGCATATCCACTTTCAGATATAATGATGAAACCGTTCAGAGGTTTTAATTTAAAAGAAGAAGAGAAAAATTTTAACACACGGCTTTCAAAAGCTCGTGTAGTTGTTGAGAATGCTTTCGCAAAAACATGTCAAAAGTGGCGAATTTTCTATACCGTTATTGATTGCAGACCTGGAATTGTTGAAAAAATTATAAAAGCTACCTGCGTATTACACAACATCATTTTGAACTTGCAACTACACGATGGGACTGTAGGAGAAACTTTTTACCATGATATTGTTGGCGACGAACAAACAGACAGTGCCGTTTGTACCAGAGAAGAAAAGAGAGGTCAAGAGGTGAGGAGAACGCTAGTTCAGTATTTGATGGACCATTAATTATTCACTGCTATTCAATCAGTACAGGTAATTTTTTATCTACAATATACGTATTTTGAAATAAATGGCATTTCCCTACTCCTTATAAAGTGGTATAAATCTTTCAGAATATCATGGGCCTTAATATGACTGGAGTTGAATTCCATTCTCCTTGCACAACGATTTCGGTGGACCGGTCAAACATTATAAATCTATCACAACCCTGCTCTGATGTTAGCTTAATCAACCTTGATATGCTGATTTACAGCCATACCGGTGAAAAACCTATGCATGTTGCAAAAGATAGTTTCAACATTTCTGTGCAAGGATCAATTTTGTATTACTTTAATTGGTTAATTAAATCTTTTAAATTCGTTTTGTTTTATTTACTTTACAAGTATTCACAATCAAGTCAGCAAAGTGGAAAGACGAGAGGGGAGGGTTTTTATAGATTACAGTCAATATTACTTAGCGTTATAAAAGTAATAGAGGTTTGCAAAGATTTTCAGAAACATACTTGTAACAAGATTGAACGAAGTTAATGTTGTCTCCTAATTTCCAATAAATTGTTGCCTTCAAAGCTTCATTGGGACAATATTTTTTTTGCTTTATTGGTTTCTTGGTTATTTAAAAATTTAATTACAATATTTTTATATTTTTGAAAATAAAACGCAAACCTTCTGTATAAAATCAAAATGGTCCTTTGTCATTTCACTTACCCGTCAACTTGCTGAAAGAATAGTAAAAAAATAAAATATAATTGTGAAAGTATTAAAAATTAATGCTCTTATTTTTAGAAGTTTTAATTAAAAATAATGCAAGTTATAAGAAATTAATTTAATTAAACAGTATACATTATTTTACATTTCATTAAAGAAATTTTAAATCTTCATTAAAGAATTTTTTACATACATACTTTTAAATTAGAATTTAAAATTATTGATTATCACGTCTTATTCGCTGATGTTTTTATCATATGAATTTTCAAATAAACAAACAAAGACATTAATATTTATTTATTGTGTCAATACTGTATATAAAATTTTTTGTAATTTGTAAATAATTCTGTAAGTAATATTATTATCTTAGATCAATTTAAATTATTAATAATACAATAGTTTACGTCGGCAAGGTTCCTCTGCTTGTTCAACACCACCAGCAACATCAAGAACCCCATCAGCAGGTCCAGGTTCTTGGGGCGAAACTACCTTTGGTGCAGCTACCTCGGTTGCAGTTATCTGGGGCCTTCTTGCATTTGGCATATTTTGCTTCACCTGGAAATACAAAAAAATGATTTTGTTTACTTGATTACATTTTATACATTTCTTCTGCACAACTTGTAAATGTGTAACCTTATTTTATTATATATATATATTATATATAAAACAAGCTTACATATTTACAAGATCTCATAAAAATTACATCAATAAAATAATATATTTCTTACCATTTTCTCACACGAGTGTCGAATACTATTTTTCGACACGATGGGAGAGAAACTCAATTTACTGTGCAATTTTTAGAATATAGAATAAACGCGAAAAAACGCGATTTCGTGCGCGAAATCGCGTTTCACGTACGATGAGTTAAATAAATTTACCAAAATTATTGTTTATGATTATAATTTTTATTTATATCACTTGTTTCCTCATTAGACTCAATATTTTTAGTGGAATGACAAGTTTGTACTTTTCTAAATTTATCAAAGTTGAATGCATCTGGATATGTAATTTTAACATGAAATGATAATACTATTTTGGCATAATTTAATTAATATTGCCATTTTTTAATTTACTATAATTTATAATGCAATAATTTACACAATACTGACTAGTAGTATTATATATGTAATCACATTCTTTAATGACTAAAATATAGTGCGCATTTACATCAGTGTCGTACGATCAGTAAATGAAAAAGTTAAAAATAGATTTTTTCAATTTGTATAAGTTTGCATCATAAATTGCAGGGATAAGGAATATTTATAATTTGGTAACACAAATATGCGCAAAAGTGCGAAAAATGTCAGAACTTCTTAAATCCATTGAACTTTTTGTCTGTATTACTATTATTTTTTTTAATAATGTGGCGGACAAAAAAAGAAATCTAAAATTTTGATTATTCATTTTATCGTTATTTTTGGGTTTTGCGCTGAAATTATATGAATAATCAATTATTTTTGTAAAAATGTATTTAAATAGTTTATTTCTCTACAAGATATCAACATTTAAAGTTAAATACGTATCATTCAATCGTTAGGATAAATAACGATAATTTACTAAGTCATAAATATATACTAATAATTAGTATGCACTGTAAATTTTAAATTAATTATTAAATGTAATAATAAATTAAGTATGTAATGATTAAAGAAAGGTAAATACAATTAGTTACGTAGTTTCTA
>JANSJX010000125.1:0-70098 GCA_026168455.1 Theocolax elegans
GCAAAAATAGCCTAATTAAGTTTATTATATAGGTAATAAAATGTCTCCTTTTACTTCCGAACGGTCAAAGGCTACCTGCGAACCCTTAAACTGTTACCCTCTCTACCTCAAGTTCAAGTTTCTATCATATGATTTGTTTAAAAACAAAATAGTAGCCACCCACTAAGTTTATAAGCAACCAATAATATTTCTCAGATGTATTTTAAAACCCACCCATTCGGGCGTTAACCTAACGTACGAAGTTATCCTGCTAAATAAAATACCATTAGTTAGACAGATTCAAAATGACGTTGTCCGATACACGTCGCCTCCATTCAAACATTGTACATATATACTTATAACTCCGTGTAAATATACTTGTATTCAGTTTAAACTAAAAGACAGTTTTACAATAACATTTATTTGTACCTACTCTACTCATCTAATCATCCTAACAACTATTTCTCTCGTGATTAACGTTTACGTGAGAAGCGAACATTTAAGAAATTGATAAATTAATCAATTTCAGCTTTTATAAGCTTTATATTTTGGTTCGCGACAAAACAGCCGGTTTTATGTGTGTGTTTACACTTAATAATGTATTTGAATTTGATCTACCCGGCCGGGGAACGAAATTAAAAATATTGAAAAATAGACGTTATGGCTGGTTCGATGTGTATTTACACACATATAAATGCATTTAAAATTGGTCAACGCGGCCGGGGAACGAAACTGAAAATATTGAAAAAATCGACGTGTTGGCCGGTTATTTGTGTGTGTTTACGCATAAAAATACATTTGAATTTGATCTACCCGGCCGGGGAACGAAATTAAAAATATTGAAAAATAGACGTTATGGCTGGTTCGATGTGTATTTACACACATATAAATGCATTTAAAATTGGTCAACGCGGCCGGGGAACGAAACTGAAAATATTGAAAAAATCGACGTGTTGGCCGGTTTTATGTGTGTGTTTACGCATAAAAATACATTTGAATTTGATCTACCCGGCATGGAACGAAATTAAAAATATAGAAAAATTAACGTTATGGCTGGTTTGATGTGTATTTTTTATACATATAAATGCATTTAAAATTGGTCAACGCGGCCGGGGAACGAAACTGAAAATATTGAAAGAATCGATGTTTTGGCCGGTTTTATGTGTGTGTTTACGCTTAATAATGCATTTGAATTTGATCTACCCGATCGGGGAACGAAATTAAAAATATAGAAAATTGACGTTATGGCCGGCTTGACGTGTATTTACACACATATAAATGCATTTAAAATTGGTCAACGCGGCCGGGGAACGAAACTGAAAATATTGAAAAAATCGACGTGTTGGCCGGTTTTATGTGTGTGTTTACGCTTAATAATGTATTTGAATTTGATCTACCCGGCCGGGGAACGAAATTAAAAATATTGAAAAATTGACGTTATGGCTGGTTTGATGTGTATTTCATACATATAAATGCATTTCAATTTGATCATCGCGGCCGGGGAACGAAACTGAAAATATTGACAAAATCGACGTGTTGGCCGGTTTTATGTGTGTGTTTACACTTAATAATGTATTTGAATTTGATCTACCCGGCCGGGGAACGAAATTAAAAATATTGAAAAATTGACGTTATGGCCGGTTTGACGTGTATTTACACACATATAAATGCATTTAAAATTGGTCAACGCGGCCGGGGAACGAAACTGAAAATATTGAAAAAATCGACGTGTTGGCCGGTTATTTGTGTGTGTTTACGCATAAAAATACATTTGAATTTGATCTACCCGGCCGGGATCGAAATTAAAAATATTGAAAAATAGACGTTATGGCTGGTTCGATGTGTATTTACACACATATAAATGCATTTAAAATTGGTCAACGCGGCCGGGGAACGAAACTGAAAATATTGAAAAAATCGAAGTGTTGGCCGGTTATATGTGTGTGTTTACGCATAAAAATACATTTGAATTTGATCTACCCGGCCGGGGAACGAAATTAAAAATATTGAAAAATAGACGTTATGGCTGGTTTGATGTGTATTTACACACATATAAATGCATTTAAATTGGTCACGCGGCCGGGGAACGAAACTGAAAATATTGAAAAAATCGACGTGTTGGCCGGTTTTATGTGTGTGTTTACGCTTAATAATGTATTTGAATTTGATCTACCCGGCCGGGGAACGAAATTAAAAATATTGAAAAATTGACGTTATGGCTGGTTCGATGTGTATTTACACACATATAAATGCATTTAAAATTGGTCAACGCGGCCGGGGAACGAAACTGAAAATATTGAAAAAATCGACGTGTTGGCCGGTTTATGTTGTGTGTTTACGCATAAAAATACATTTGAATTTGATCTACCCGGCCAGGGAACGAAATTAAAAATATTGAAAAATTGACGTTATGGCTGGTTCGATGTGTATTTCACACATATAAATGCATTTAAAATTGGTCAACGCGGCCGGGAACGAAACTGAAAATATTGAAAAAATCGACGTGTTGGCCGGTTTTATGTGTGTGTTTACACTTAATAATGTATTTGAATTTGATCTACCCGGCCGGGGAACGAAATTAAAAATATTGAAAAATTGACGTTATGGCCGGTTTGACGTGTATTTACACACATATAAATGCATTTAAAATTGGTCAACGCGGCCGGGGAACGAAACTGAAAATATTGAAAAAATCGACGTGTTGGCCGGTTATTTGTGTGTGTTTACGCATAAAAATACATTTGAATTTGATCTACCCGGCCGGGGAACGAAATTAAAAATATTGAAAAATAGACGTTATGGCTGGTTCGATGTGTATTTTTCATACATATAAATGCATTTAAAATTGGTCAACGCGGCCGGGGAACGAAACTGAAAATATTGAAAAAATCGACGTGTTGGCCGGTTTTATGTGTGTGTTTACGCTTAATAATGTATTTGAATTTGATCTACCCGGCCGGGGAACGAAATTAAAAATATTGAAAAATTGACGTTATGGCTGGTTTGATGTGTATTTCATACATATAAATGCATTTCAATTTGATCATCGCGGCCGGGGAACGAAATTAAAAATATTGAAAAATTGACGTTTTGGCCGGTTTGATGTGTATTTTCACACATATAAATGCATTTAAAATTGGTCAACCCGGCCGAAGAACGAAACTGAAAATATTGAAAAAATCGACGTATTGGCCGGTTTTATGTGTGTGTTTACGCAAAAAAATACATTTGAATTTGATCTACCCGGCCATGGAACGAAATTTAAAATATTGAAAAATTGACGTTATGGCTGGTTTGATGTGCATTTTCATACATATAAATGCATTTAAAATTGGTCAACGCGGCCGGGGAACGAAACTGAAAATATTGAAAAAATCGAAGTGTTGGCCGGTTATATGTGTGTGTTTACGCATAAAAATACATTTGAATTTGATCTACCCGGCCGGGGAACGAAATTAAAAATATTGAAAAATAGACGTTATGGCTGGTTCGATGTGTATTTACACACATATAAATGCATTTAAAATTGGTCAACGCGGCCGGGGAACGAAACTGAAAATATTGAAAAAATCGACGTGTTGGCCGGTTATTTGTGTGTGTTTACGCATAAAAATACATTTGAATTTGATCTACCCCGGCCGGGAACGAAATTAAAAATATTGAAAAATTAGACGTTATGGCTGGTTCGATGTGTATTTACACACATATAAATGCATTTAAAATTGGTCAACGCGGCCGGGAACGAAACTGAAAATATTGAAAAAATCGACGTGTTGGCCGGTTTTATGTGTGTGTTTACGCATAAAAATACATTTGAATTTGATCTACCCGGCCATGGAACGAAATTAAAAATATAGAAAAATTGACGTTATGGCCGGTTTGACGTGTATTTACACACATATAAATGCATTTAAAATTGGTCAACGCGGCCGGGGAACGAAACTGAAAATATTGAAAAAATCGACGTGTTGGCCGGTTATATGTGTGTGTTTACGCATAAAAATACATTTGAATTTGATCTACCCGGCCGGGGAACGAAATTAAAAATATTGAAAAATAGACGTTATGGCTGGTTCGATGTGTATTTACACACATATAAATGCATTTAAAATTGGTCAACGCGGCCGGGGAACGAAACTGAAAATATTGAAAAAATCGACGTGTTGGCCGGTTTTATGTGTGTGTTTACGCTTAATAATGTATTTGAATTTGATCTACCCGGCCGGGGAACGAAATTAAAAATATTGAAAAATTGACGTTATGGCTGGTTTGATGTGTATTTCATACATATAAATGCATTTAAAATTGGTCAACGCGGCCGGGGAACGAAACTGAAAATATTGAAAAAATCGACGTGTTGGCCGGTTTTATGTGTGTGTTTACGCTTAATAATGTATTTGAATTTGATCTACCCGGCCGGGGAACGAAATTAAAAATATTGAAAAATTGACGTTATGGCCGGTTTGACGTGTATTTACACACATATAAATGCATTTAAAATTGGTCAACGCGGCCGGGGAACGAAACTGAAAATATTGAAAAAATCGACGTGTTGGCCGGTTATTTGTGTGTGTTTACGCATAAAAATACATTTGAATTTGATCTACCCGGCCGGGGAACGAAATTAAAAATATTGAAAAATAGACGTTATGGCTGGTTCGATGTGTATTTACATACATATAAATGCATTTAAAATTGGTCAACGCGGCCGGGGAACGAAACTGAAAATATTGAAAAAATCGACGTGTTGGCCGGTTATATGTGTGTGTTTACGCATAAAAATACATTTGAATTTGATCTACCCGGCCGGGGAACGAAATTAAAAATATTGAAAAATAGACGTTATGGCTGGTTCGATGTGTATTTACACACATATAAATGCATTTAAAATTGGTCAACGCGGCCGGGGAACGAAACTGAAAATATTGAAAAAATCGACGTGTTGGCCGGTTTTATGTGTGTGTTTACACTTAATAATGTATTTGAATTTGATCTACCCGGCCGGGGAACGAAATTAAAAATATTGAAAAATTGACGTTATGGCTGGTTTGATGTGTATTTTTTATACATATAAATGCATTTAAAATTGGTCAACGCGGCCGGGGAACGAAACTGAAAATATTGAAAGAATCGATGTTTTGGCCGGTTTTATGTGTGTGTTTACGCTTAATAATGTATTTGAATTTGATCTACCCGGCCGGGGAACGAAATTAAAAATATTGAAAAATTGACGTTATGGCTGGTTTGATGTGTATTTCATACATATAAATGCATTTCAATTTGATCATCGCGGCCGGGGAACGAAATTAAAAATATTGAAAAATTGACGTTTTGGCCGGTTTGATGTGTATTTTCACACATATAAATGCATTTAAAATTGGTCAACCCGGCCGAAGAACGAAACTGAAAATATTGAAAAAATCGACGTATTGGCCGGTTTTATGTGTGTGTTTACGCATAAAAATACATTTGAATTTGATCTACCCGGCCATGGAACGAAATTAAAATATTGAAAAATTGACGTTATGGCTGGTTTGATGTGTATTTCATACATATAAATGCATTTAAAATTGGTCAACGCGGCCGGGGAACGAAACTGAAAATATTGAAAAAATCGAAGTGTTGGCCGGTTATATGTGTGTGTTTACGCATAAAAATACATTTGAATTTGATCTACCCGGCCGGGGAACGAAATTAAAAATATTGAAAAATTGACGTTATGGCTGGTTCGATGTGTATTTTCATACATATAAATGCATTTAAAATTGGTCAACGCGGCCGGGGAACGAAACTGAAAATATAGAAAAATTGACGTATTGGCCGTTTGTATGTGTGTGTTTACGCATAAAAATACATTTGAATTTGATCTACCCGGCCATGGAACGAAATTAAAAATATAGAAAAATTGACGTTATGGCCGGTTTGACGTGTATTTACACACATATAAATGCATTTAAAATTGGTCAACGCGGCCGGGGAACGAAACTGAAAATATTGAAAAAATCGACGTGTTGGCCGGTTTTTTGTGTGTGTTTAGGCATAAAAATACATTTGAATTTGATCTACCCGGCCGGGGAACGAAATTAAAAATATTGAAAAATAGACGTTATGGCTGGTTCGATGTGTATTTACACACATATAAATGCATTTAAAATTGGTCAACGCGGCCGGGGAACGAAACTGAAAATATTGAAAAAATCGACGTGTTGGCCGGTTTTATGTGTGTGTTTACACTTAATAATGTATTTGAATTTGATCTACCCGGCCGGGGAACGAAATTAAAAATATAGAAAAATTGACGTTATGGCCGGTTTGACGTGTATTTACACACATATAAATGCATTTAAAATTGGTCAACGCGGCCGGGGAACGAAACTGAAAATATTGAAAAAATCGACGTGTTGGCCGGTTTATGTGTGTGTTTACGCTTAATAATGTATTTGAATTTGATCTACCCGGCCGGGGAACGAAATTAAAAATATTGAAAAATAGACGTTATGGCTGGTTCGATGTGTATTTACACACATATAAATGCATTTAAAATTGGTCAACGCGGCCGGGGAACGAAACTGAAAATATTGAAAAAATCGACGTGTTGGCCGGTTTAATGTGTGTGTTTACGCATAATAATACATTTGAATTTGATCTACCCGGCCGGGGAACGAAATTAAAAATATTGAAAAATTGACGTTATGGCTGGTTCGATGTGTATTTTCATACATATAAATGCATTTAAAATTGGTCAACGCGGCCGGGGAACGAAACTGAAAATATTGAAAAAATCGACGTGTTGGCCGGTTTTATGTGTGTGTTTACGCATAAAAATACATTTGAATTTGATCTACCCGGCCGGGGAACGAAATTAAAAATATTGAAAAATTGACGTTATGGCTGGTTTGATGTGTATTTTCATACATATAAATGCATTTAAAATTGGTCAACGCGGCCGGGGAACGAAACTGAAAATATTGAAAAAATCGACGTGTTGGCCGGTTTATGTGTGTGTTTACGCATAAAATACTATTTGAATTTGATCTACCCGGCCGGGGAACGAAATTAAAAATATTGAAAAATTGACGTTATGGCTGGTTCGATGTGTATTTACACTACATATAAATGCATTTAAAATTGGTCAACGCGGCCGGGGAACGAAACTGAAAATATTGAAAAAATCGACGTGTTGGCCGGTTTTATGTGTGTGTTTACGCATAAAAATACATTTGAATTTGATCTACCCGGCCGGGGAACGAAATTAAAAATATTGAAAAATTGACGTTATGGCCTGGTTGATGTGTATTTACACACATATAAATGCATTTAAAATTGGTCAACGCGGCCGGGGAACGAAACTGAAAATATTGAAAAAATCGACGTGTTGGCCGGTTTTATGTGTGTGTTTACGCATAAAAATACATTTGAATTTGATCTACCCGGCCATGGAACGAAATTAAAAATATAGAAAAATTGACGTTATGGCTGGTTTGATGTGTATTTACACACATATAAATGCATTTAAAATTGGTCAACGCGGCCGGGGAACGAAACTGAAAATATTGAAAAAATCGACGTGTTGGCCGGTTTATGTGTGTGTTTACGCATAAAATACATTTGAATTTGATCTACCCGGCCGGGGAACGAAATTAAAAATATTGAAAAATTGACGTTATGGCTGGTTTGATGTGTATTTTCATACATATAAATGCATTTAAAATTGGTCAACGCGGCCGGGGAACGAAACTGAAAATATTGAAAAAATCGACGTGTTGGCCGGTTTTATGTGTGTGTTTACGCTTAATAATGCATTTGAATTTGATCTACCCGGCCGGGGAACGAAATTAAAAATATTGAAAAATTGACGTTATGGCCGGTTTGACTGTGTATTTACACACATATAAATGCATTTAAAATTGGTCAACGCGGCCGGGGAACGAAACTGAAAATATTGAAAAAATCGACGTGTTGGCCGGTTTTTTGTGTGTGTTTACGCATAAAAATACATTTGAATTTGATCTACCCGGCCGGGGAACGAAATTAAAAATATTGAAAAATTGACGTTATGGCTGGTTCGATGTGTATTTTCATACATATAAATGCATTTAAAATTGGTCAACGCGGCCGGGGAACGAAACTGAAAATATTGAAAAAATCGACGTGTTGGCCGGTTTATGTGTGTGTTTACGCATAAAAATACATTTGAATTTGATCTACCCGGCCGGGGAACGAAATTAAAAATATTGAAAAATTGACGTTATGGCTGGTTCGATGTGTATTTTCATACATATAAATGCATTTAAAATTGGTCAACGCGGCCGGGGAACGAAACTGAAAATATTGAAAAAATCGACGTGTTGGCCGGTTTTATGTGTGTGTTTACGCTTAATAATGTATTTGAATTTGATCTACCCGGCCGGGGAACGAAATTAAAAATATTGAAAAATTGACGTTATGGCCTGGTTTGATGTGTATTTACACACATATAAATGCATTTAAAATTGGTCAACCCGGCCGGGGAACGAAACTGAAAATATTGAAAAAATCGACGTGTTGGCCGGTTTTTTGTGTGTGTTTACGCATAAAAATACATTTGAATTTGATCTACCCGGCCGGGGAACGAAATTAAAAATATTGAAAAATAGACGTTATGGCTGGTTCGATGTGTATTTACACACATATAAATGCATTTAAAATTGGTCAACGCGGCCGGGGAACGAAACTGAAAATATTGAAAAAATCGACGTGTTGGCCGGTTTTATGTGTGTGTTTACGCATTAAATAATGTATTTGAATTTGATCTACCCGGCCGGGGAACGAAATTAAAAATATTGAAAAATTGACGTTATGGCTGGTTTGATGTGTATTTACACACATATAAATGCATTTAAAATTGGTCAACGCGGCCGGGGAACGAAACTGAAAATATTGAAAAAATCGACGTGTTGGCCGGTTTTATGTGTGTGTTTACGCTTAATAATGCATTTGAATTTGATCTACCCGGCCGGGGAACGAAATTAAAAATATTGAAAAATTGACGTTATGGCCTGGTTTGATGTGTATTTACACACATATAAATGCATTTAAAATTGGTCAACGCGGCCGGGGAACGAAACTGAAAATATTGAAAAAATCGACGTGTTGGCCGGTTATTATGTGTGTGTTTACGCATAAAATACATTTGAATTTGATCTACCCGGCCGGGGAACGAAATTAAAAATATTGAAAAATTGACGTTATGGCTGGTTCGATGTGTATTTACACACATATAAATGCATTTAAAATTGGTCAACGCGGCCGGGGAACGAAACTGAAAATATTGAAAAAATCGACGTGTTGGCCGGTTTATGTGTGTGTTTACGCATAAAAATACATTTGAATTTGATCTACCCGGCCGGGGAACGAAATTAAAAATATTGAAAAATTGACGTTATGGCTGGTTTGATGTGTATTTACACACATATAAATGCATTTAAAATTGGTCAACGCGGCCGGGGAACGAAACTGAAAATATTGAAAAAATCGACGTGTTGGCCGGTTTTTTGTGTGTGTTTAGGCATAAAAATACATTTGAATTTGATCTACCCGGCCGGGGAACGAAATTAAAAATATTGAAAAATAGACGTTATGGCTGGTTCGATGTGTATTTACACACATATAAATGCATTTAAAATTGGTCAACGCGGCCGGGGAACGAAACTGAAAATATTGAAAAAATCGACGTGTTGGCCGGTTTTATGTGTGTGTTTACGCTTAATAATGTATTTGAATTTGATCTACCCGGCCGGGGAACGAAATTAAAAATATTGAAAAATTGACGTTATGGCTGGTTTGATGTGTATTTACACACATATAAATGCATTTAAAATTGGTCAACGCGGCCGGGGAACGAAACTGAAAATATTGAAAAAATCGACGTGTTGGCCGGTTTTATGTGTGTGTTTACGCTTAATAATGTATTTGAATTTGATCTACCCGGCCGGGGAACGAAATTAAAAATATTGAAAAATTGACGTTATGGCTGGTTCGATGTGTATTTACACACATATAAATGCATTTAAAATTGGTCAACGCGGCCGGGGAACGAAACTGAAAATATTGAAAAAATCGACGTGTTGGCCGGTTTTATGTGTGTGTTTACGCATAAAATACATTTGAATTTGATCTACCCGGCCGGGGAACGAAATTAAAAATATTGAAAAATTGACGTTATGGCTGGTTTGATGTGTATTTACACACATATAAATGCATTTAAAATTGGTCAACGCGGCCGGGGAACGAAACTGAAAATATTGAAAAAATCGACGTGTTGGCCGGTTTATGTGTGTGTTTACGCATTAAAATACATTTGAATTTGATCTACCCGGCCGGGGAACGAAATTAAAAATATTGAAAAATTGACGTTATGGCTGGTTTGATGTGTATTTACACACATATAAATGCATTTAAAATTGGTCAACGCGGCCGGGGAACGAAACTGAAAATATTGAAAAAATCGACGTGTTGGCCGGTTTATTGTGTGTGTTTACGCATAAAATACATTTGAATTTGATCTACCCGGCCGGGGAACGAAATTAAAAATATTGAAAAATTGACGTTATGGCTGGTTCGATGTGTATTTACACACATATAAATGCATTTAAAATTGGTCAACGCGGCCGGGGAACGAAACTGAAAATATTGAAAAAATCGACGTGTTGGCCGGTTTATGTGTGTGTTTACGCATAAAATACATTTGAATTTGATCTACCCGGCCGGGGAACGAAATTAAAAATATTGAAAAATTGACGTTATGGCTGGTTCGATGTGTATTTACACACATATAAATGCATTTAAAATTGGTCAACGCGGCCGGGGAACGAAACTGAAAATATTGAAAAAATCGACGTGTTGGCCGGTTTATGTGTGTGTTTACGCATAAAATACATTTGAATTTGATCTACCCGGCCGGGGAACGAAATTAAAAATATTGAAAAATAGACGTTATGGCTGGTTCGATGTGTATTTACACACATATAAATGCATTTAAAATTGGTCAACGCGGCCGGGGAACGAAACTGAAAATATTGAAAAAATCGACGTGTTGGCCGGTTTTATGTGTGTGTTTACAGCTTAATAATGTATTTGAATTTGATCTACCCGGCCGGGGAACGAAATTAAAAATATTGAAAAATTGACGTTATGGCTGGTTTGATGTGTATTTACACACATATAAATGCATTTAAAATTGGTCAACGCGGCCGGGGAACGAAACTGAAAATATTGAAAAAATCGACGTGTTGGCCGGTTTATTGTGTGTGTTTACGCATAAAATACATTTGAATTTGATCTACCCGGCCGGGGAACGAAATTAAAAATATTGAAAAATAGACGTTATGGCTGGTTCGATGTGTATTTACACACATATAAATGCATTTAAAATTGGTCAACGCGGCCGGGGAACGAAACTGAAAATATTGAAAAAATCGACGTGTTGGCCGGTTTATGTGTGTGTTTACGCATAAAATACATTTGAATTTGATCTACCCGGCCGGGGAACGAAATTAAAAATATTGAAAAATTGACGTTATGGCTGGTTCGATGTGTATTTACACACATATAAATGCATTTAAAATTGGTCAACGCGGCCGGGGAACGAAACTGAAAATATTGAAAAAATCGACGTGTTGGCCGGTTTATGTGTGTGTTTACGCATTAATAATGTATTTGAATTTGATCTACCCGGCCGGGGAACGAAATTAAAAATATTGAAAAATTGACGTTATGGCTGGTTCGATGTGTATTTACACACATATAAATGCATTTAAAATTGGTCAACGCGGCCGGGGAACGAAACTGAAAATATTGAAAAAATCGACGTGTTGGCCGGTTTTATGTGTGTGTTTACGCATAATAATACATTTGAATTTGATCTACCCGGCCGGGGAACGAAATTAAAAATATTGAAAAATTGACGTTATGGCTGGTTCGATGTGTATTTACACACATATAAATGCATTTAAAATTGGTCAACGCGGCCGGGGAACGAAACTGAAAATATTGAAAAAATCGACGTGTTGGCCGGTTTATGTGTGTGTTTACGCATAAAATACATTTGAATTTGATCTACCCGGCCGGGGAACGAAATTAAAAATATTGAAAAATAGACGTTATGGCTGGTTCGATGTGTATTTACACTCATATAAATGCATTTAAAATTGGTCAACGCGGCCGGGGAACGAAACTGAAAATATTGAAAAAATCGACGTGTTGGCCGGTTTATGTGTGTGTTTACGCATTAATAATGTATTTGAATTTGATCTACCCGGCCGGGGAACGAAATTAAAAATATTGAAAAATTGACGTTATGGCCTGGTTTGATGTGTATTTACACACATATAAATGCATTTAAAATTGGTCAACGCGGCCGGGGAACGAAACTGAAAATATTGAAAAAATCGACGTGTTGGCCGGTTTATGTGTGTGTTTACGCATAAAAATACATTTGAATTTGATCTACCCGGCCGGGAACGAAATTAAAAATATTGAAAAATTGACGTTATGGCTGGTTTCGATGTGTATTTACACACATATAAATGCATTTAAAATTGGTCAACGCGGCCGGGGAACGAAACTGAAAATATTGAAAAAATCGACGTGTTGGCCGGTTTATTGTGTGTGTTTACGCATAAAATACATTTGAATTTGATCTACCCGGCCGGGGAACGAAATTAAAAATATTGAAAAATTAGACGTTATGGCTGGTTCGATGTGTATTTACACACATATAAATGCATTTAAAATTGGTCAACGCGGCCGGGGAACGAAACTGAAAATATTGAAAAAATCGACGTGTTGGCCGGTTTTATGTGTGTGTTTACGCTTAATAATGTATTTGAATTTGATCTACCCGGCCGGGGAACGAAATTAAAAATATTGAAAAATTGACGTTATGGCTGGTTTGATGTGTATTTACACACATATAAATGCATTTAAAATTGGTCAACGCGGCCGGGGAACGAAACTGAAAATATTGAAAAAATCGACGTGTTGGCCGGTTTTATGTGTGTGTTTACGCATAAAATACATTTGAATTTGATCTACCCGGCCGGGGAACGAAATTAAAAATATTGAAAAATTGACGTTATGGCCTGGTTTGATGTGTATTTACACACATATAAATGCATTTAAAATTGGTCAACGCGGCCGGGGAACGAAACTGAAAATATTGAAAAAATCGACGTGTTGGCCGGTTTTTTGTGTGTGTTTACGCATAAAATACATTTGAATTTGATCTACCCGGCCGGGGAACGAAATTAAAAATATTGAAAAATAGACGTTATGGCTGGTTCGATGTGTATTTACACACATATAAATGCATTTAAAATTGGTCAACGCGGCCGGGGAACGAAACTGAAAATATTGAAAAAATCGACGTGTTGGCCGGTTTATGTGTGTGTTTACGCATAAAAATACATTTGAATTTGATCTACCCGGCCGGGGAACGAAATTAAAAATATTGAAAAATTAGACGTTATGGCTGGTTCGATGTGTATTTACACACATATAAATGCATTTAAAATTGGTCAACGCGGCCGGGGAACGAAACTGAAAATATTGAAAAAATCGACGTGTTGGCCGGTTTTATGTGTGTGTTTACGCTTAATAATGTATTTGAATTTGATCTACCCGGCCGGGGAACGAAATTAAAAATATTGAAAAATTGACGTTATGGCTGGTTCGATGTGTATTTACACACATATAAATGCATTTAAAATTGGTCAACGCGGCCGGGGAACGAAACTGAAAATATTGAAAAAATCGACGTGTTGGCCGGTTTATGTGTGTGTTTACGCATAATAATTATTTGAATTTGATCTACCCGGCCGGGAACGAAATTAAAAATATTGAAAAATTGACGTTATGGCTGGTTTGATGTGTATTTACACACATATAAATGCATTTAAAATTGGTCAACGCGGCCGGGGAACGAAACTGAAAATATTGAAAAAATCGACGTGTTGGCCGGTTTATGTGTGTGTTTACGCATAAAATACATTTGAATTTGATCTACCCGGCCGGGGAACGAAATTAAAAATATTGAAAAATTGACGTTATGGCTGGTTCGATGTGTATTTACACACATATAAATGCATTTAAAATTGGTCAACGCGGCCGGGGAACGAAACTGAAAATATTGAAAAAATCGACGTGTTGGCCGGTTTTATGTGTGTGTTTACGCATTAATAATGTATTTGAATTTGATCTACCCGGCCGGGGAACGAAATTAAAAATATTGAAAAATTGACGTTATGGCTGGTTGATGTGTATTTACACACATATAAATGCATTTAAAATTGGTCAACGCGGCCGGGGAACGAAACTGAAAATATTGAAAAAATCGACGTGTTGGCCGGTTTTATGTGTGTGTTTACGCTTAATAATGTATTTGAATTTGATCTACCCGGCCGGGGAACGAAATTAAAAATATTGAAAAATTGACGTTATGGCTGGTTCGATGTGTATTTACACACATATAAATGCATTTAAAATTGGTCAACGCGGCCGGGGAACGAAACTGAAAATATTGAAAAAATCGACGTGTTGGCCGGTTTTATGTGTGTGTTTACGCATAAAATACATTTGAATTTGATCTACCCGGCCGGGGAACGAAATTAAAAATATTGAAAAATTGACGTTATGGCTGGTTCGATGTGTATTTACACACATATAAATGCATTTAAAATTGGTCAACGCGGCCGGGGAACGAAACTGAAAATATTGAAAAAATCGACGTGTTGGCCGGTTTTATGTGTGTGTTTACGCATAAAATACATTTGAATTTGATCTACCCGGCCGGGGAACGAAATTAAAAATATTGAAAAATAGACGTTATGGCCTGGTTTGATGTGTATTTACACACATATAAATGCATTTAAAATTGGTCAACGCGGCCGGGGAACGAAACTGAAAATATTGAAAAAATCGACGTGTTGGCCGGTTTATGTGTGTGTTTACGCATAAAATACATTTGAATTTGATCTACCCGGCCGGGGAACGAAATTAAAAATATTGAAAAATAGACGTTATGGCTGGTTCGATGTGTATTTTCATACATATAAATGCATTTAAAATTGGTCAACGCGGCCGGGGAACGAAACTGAAAATATTGAAAAAATCGACGTGTTGGCCGGTTTTTTGTGTGTGTTTACGCATAAAAATACATTTGAATTTGATCTACCCGGCCGGGGAACGAAATTAAAAATATTGAAAAATAGACGTTATGGCTGGTTCGATGTGTATTTTACACACATATAAATGCATTTAAAATTGGTCAACGCGGCCGGGGAACGAAACTGAAAATATTGAAAAATCGACGTGTTGGCCGGTTTTATGTGTGTGTTTACGCTTAATAATGTATTTGAATTTGATCTACCCGGCCGGGGAACGAAATTAAAAATATTGAAAAATTGACGTTATGGCTGGTTTGATGTGTATTTCATACATATAAATGCATTTCAATTTGATCATCGCGGCCGGGGAACGAAACTGAAAATATTGAAAAATTGACGTTATGGCCGGTTTGATGTGTATTTACACATATAAATGCATTTAAATTGGATCTAACCCGGCCGAAGAACGAAAATGAAATATTGAAAAATCGACGTATTGGCCGGTTTTATGTGTGTGTTTACGCATAAAAATACATTTGAATTTGATCTACCCGGCCATGGAACGAAATTAAAATATTGAAAAATTGACGTTATGGCTGGTTTGATGTGTATTTTCATACATATAAATGCATTTAAAATTGGTCAACGCGGCCGGGGAACGAAACTGAAAATATTGAAAAATCGAAGTGTTGGCCGGTTATATGTGTGTGTTTACGCATAAAATATATTTGAATTTGATCTACCCGGGCGGGGAACGAAATTAAAAATATTGAAAAATTGACGTTATGGCTGGTTCGATGTGTATTTTCATACATATAAATGCATTTAAAATTGGTCACGCGGCCGGGGAACGAAACTGAAAATATAGAAAAATTGACGTATTGGCCGTTTGTATGTGTGTGTTTACGCATAAAAATACATTTGAATTTGATCTACCCGGCCATGGAACGAAATTAAAACTATAGAAAAATTGACGTTATGGCCGGTTTGACGTGTATTTACACACATATAAATGCATTTAAAATTGGTCAACGCGGCCGGGGAACGAAACTGAAAATATTGAAAAAATCGACGTGTTGGCCGGTTTATGTGTGTGTTTACGCATAAAATACATTTGAATTTGATCTACCCGGCCGGGGAACGAAATTAAAAATATTGAAAAATTAGACGTTATGGCTGGTTTGATGTGTATTTACACACATATAAATGCATTTAAAATTGGTCAACGCGGCCGGGGAACGAAACTGAAAATATTGAAAAAATCGACGTGTTGGCCGGTTTATGTGTGTGTTTACGCATAAAAATACATTTGAATTTGATCTACCCGGCCGGGGAACGAAATTAAAAATATTGAAAAATAGACGTTATGGCTGGTTTGATGTGTATTTTTTATACATATAAATGCATTTAAAATTGGTCAACGCGGCCGGGGAACGAAACTGAAAATATTGAAAAAATCGACGTGTTGGCCGGTTTTATGTGTGTGTTTACGCTTAATAATGCATTTGAATTTGATCTACCCGGCCGGGGAACGAAATTAAAAATATAGAAAAATTGACGTTATGGCCGGTTTGACGTGTATTTACACACATATAAATGCATTTAAAATTGGTCAACGCGGCCGGGGAACGAAACTGAAAATATTGAAAAAATCGACGTGTTGGCCGGTTATTTGTGTGTGTTTACGCATAAAAATACATTTGAATTTGATCTACCCGGCCGGGGAACGAAATTAAAAATATTGAAAAATTGACGTTATGGCTGGTTCGATGTGTATTTCATACATATAAATGCATTTAAAATTGGTCAACGCGGCCGGGGAACGAAACTGAAAATATTGAAAAATTGACGTTTTGGCCGGTTTTATGTGTGTGTTTACGCATAAAAATACATTTGAATTTGATCTACCCGGCCATGGAACGAAATTAAAAATATAGAAAAATTGACGTTATGGCCGGTTTGATGTGTATTTACATACATATAAATGCATTTAAATTGGTCAACGCGGCCGGGGAACGAAACTGAAAATATTGAAAAAATCGACGTGTTGGCCGGTTTTATGTGTGTGTTTACCATAATAATGTATTTGAATTTGATCTACCCGGCCGGGGAACGAAATTAAAAATATTGAAAAATTGACGTTATGGCCGGTTTGATGTGTATTTACACACATATAAATGCATTTAAAATTGGTCAACGCGGCCGGGGAACGAAACTGAAAATATTGAAAAAATCGACGTGTTGGCCGGTTTTATGTGTGTGTTTACGCTTAATAATGTATTTGAATTTGATCTACCCGGCCGGGGAACGAAATTAAAATTATTGAAAAATTGACGTTATGGCTGGTTTGATGTGTATTTCATACATATAAATGCATTTCAATTTTATCATCGCGGCCGGGGAACGAAATTAAAAATATTGAAAAATTGACGTTTTGGCCGGTTTGATGTGTATTTTCACACATATAAATGCATTTAAAATTGGTCAACCCGGCCGAAGAACGAAACTGAAAATATTGAAAAAATCGACGTATTGGCCGGTGTTATGTGTGTGTTTACGCAAAAAAATACATTTGAATTTGATCTACCCGGCCATGGAACGAAATTTAAAATATTGAAAAATTGACGTTATGGCTGGTTTGATGTGCATTTTCATACATATAAATGCATTTAAAATTGGTCAACGCGGCCGGGGAACGAAACTGAAAATATTGAAAAATTGACGTTTTGGCCGTTTGTATGTGTGTGTTTACGCATAAAAATACATTTGAATTTGATCTACCCGGCCATGGAACGAAATTAAAAATATAGAAAAATTGACGTTATGGCCGGTTTGATGTGTATTTACACACATATAAATGTATTTAAAATTGGTCAACGCGGCCGGGGAACGAAACTGAAAATATTGAAAAAATCGACGTGTTGGCCGGTTTTATGTGTGTGTTTACGCTTAATAATGTATTTGAATTTGATCTACCCGGCCGGGGAACGAAATTAAAATTATTGAAAAATTGACGTTATGGCTGGTTTGATGTGTATTTCATACATATAAATGCATTTCAATTTATCATCGCGGCCGGGGAACGAAATTAAAAATATAGAAAAATTGACGTTATGGCCGGTTTGACGTGTATTTACACACATATAAATGCATTTAAAATTGGTCAACGCGGCCGGGGAACGAAACTGAAAATATTGAAAAAATCGAAGTGTTGGCCGGTTATATGTGTGTGTTTACGCATAAAAATACATTTGAATTTGATCTACCCGGCCGGGGAACGAAATTAAAAATATTGAAAAATTGACGTTATGGCTGGTTCAATGTGTATTTTCACACATATAAAAGCATTTAAAATTGGTCATCGCGGCCGGGGAACGAAACTGAAAATATTGAAAAAATCGAAGTGTTGGCCGGTTATATGTGTGTGTTTACGCATAAAAATACATTTGAATTTGATCTACCCGGCCGGGGAACGAAATTAAAAATATTGAAAAATTGACGTTATGGCTGGTTCGATGTGTATTTTCATACATATAAATGCATTTAAAATTGGTCAACGCGGCCGGGGAACGAAACTGAAAATATAGAAAAATTGACGTATTGGCCGTTTGTATGTGTGTGTTTACGCATAAAAATACATTTGAATTTGATCTACCCGGCCATGGAACGAAATTAAAACTATAGAAAAATTGACGTTATGGCCGGTTTGACGTGTATTTACACACATATAAATGCATTTAAAATTGGTCAACGCGGCCGGGGAACGAAACTGAAAATATTGAATAATTGACGTTTTGGCCGTTTGTATGTGTGTGTTTACGCATAAAAATACATTTGAATTTGATCTACCCGGCCATGGAACGAAATTAAAAATATAGAAAAATTGACAATATGGCTGGTTTGATGTGTATTTTCATACACATAAATGCATTTAAAATTGGTCAACGCGGCCGGGGAACGAAACTGAAAATATTGAAAAAATCGACGTGTTGGCCGGTTTTATGTGTGTGTTTACGCATAAAAATACATTTGAATTTGATCTACCCGGCCGGGGAACGAAATTAAAAATATTGAAAAATTGACGTTATGGCTGGTTCGATGTGTATTTTCATACATATGAATGCATTTAAAATTGGTCAACGCGGCCGGGGAACGAAACTGAAAATATAGAAAAATTGACGTATTGGCCGTTTGTATGTGTGTGTTTACGCATAAAAATACATTTGAATTTGATCTACCCGGCCATGGAACGAAATTAAAACTATAGAAAAATTGACGTTATGGCCGGTTTGACGTGTATTTTCATACATATAAATGCATTTAGAATTGGTCAACGCGGCCGGGGAACGAAACTGAAAATATTGAAAAATTGACGTTTTGGCCTTTTATATGTGTGTGTTTACGCTTAATAATGCATTTGAATTTGATCTACCCGGCCGGGGAACGAAATTAAAAATATTGAAAAATTGACGTTATGGCTGGTTTGATGTGTATTTTCAAACATATAAATGCAAGCGTAAACACACACATATAAACGGCCATAACGTCACTTTTTCAATATTTATAATTTCGTTCCCCGACCGGGTAGATCAAATTCAAATACATTATTAAGCGTAAACACACACATATAAACGGCCAAAACGTCGATTTTTTCAATATTTTCAGTTTCGTTCCCCGGCCGCGTTGGTCAAATTAAAATGCATTTATATGTGTGAAAATACACATCACTCCAGCCATAACGTCAATTTTTCAATATTTTAAATTTCGTTCCATGGCCGGGTAGATCAAATTCAAATGTATTTTTATGCGTAAACACACACATAAAACCGGCCAACACGTCGATTTTTTCAATATTTTCAGTTTCGTTCTTCGGCCGGGTTTACCAATTTTAAATGCATTTATATGTGTGAAAATACACATCAAACCGGCCAAAACGTCAATTTTTCAATATTTTTAATTTCGTTCCCCGGCCGCGATGATCTAATTGAAATGCATTTATATGTGTGAAAATACACATCAAACCGACCAAAATGTCAATTTTTCAATATTTATAATTTCGTTCCCCGGCCGCGTTGATCAAATTAAAATGCATTTATATGTGTGAAAATGCACATCAAACCGGCCAAAACGTCAATTTTTCAATATTTATAATTTCGTTCCCCGGCCGCGTTGACCAATTTTAAATGCATTATATGTGTGAAAATACACATCAAACCGGCCAAAACGTCAATTTTTCAATATTTTTAATTTCGTTCCCCGGCCGCGTTGATCAAATTAAAATGCATTTATATGTGTGAAAATACACATTAAACTGGCCAAAACGTCAATTTTTCAATAGTTTTAATTTCGTTCCCCGGCCGCGATGATCTAATTGAAATGCATTTATATGTGTGAAAATGCACATCAAACCGGCCAAAACGTCAATTTTTCAATATTTTAAATTTCGTTCCATGGCCGGGTAGATCAATTCAAATGTATTTTTATGTGTAAACACACATAAAACCGGCCAATACGTCGATTTTTTCAATATTTTTAATTTCGTTCCCCGGCCGCGTTGATCAAATTAAAATGCATTTATATGTGTGAAAATACACATTAAACTGGCCAAAACGTCAATTTTTCAATATTTTTAATTTCGTTCCATGGCCGGGTTGATCAATTTCAAATGTATTTTTAAGCGTAAACACACATATAAACGGCCAAAACGTCAATTTTTCAATATTTATAATTTCGTTCCCCGGCCGCGATGATCTAATTGAAATGCATTTATATGTGTGAAAATACACATTAAACTGGCCAAAACGTCAATTTTTCAATATTTTCTGTTTCGTTCTTCGGCCGGGTTGACCAATTTTAAATGCATTTATTTGTGTGAAAATACACATCAAACCGGCCAAAACGCAATTTTTCAATATTTTAAATTTCGTTCCATGGCCGGGTTGATCAATTTCAAATGTATTTTTAAGCGTAAACACACACATAAAACCGACCAACACGTCGATTTTTTCAATATTTTTAATTTCGTTCCCCGACCGGGTAGATCAAATTCAAATACATATTAAGCGTAAACACACACATATAAACGGCCAAAACGTCAATTTTTCAATATTTTCAGTTTCGTTCCCCGGCCGCGTTGGTCAAATTAAAATGCATTTATATGTGTGAAAATACACATCACTCCAGCCATAACGTCAATTTTTCAATATTTTTAATTTCGTTACATGGCCGGGTAGATCAAATTCAAATGTATTTTTATGCGTAAACACACACATAAAACCGGCCAACACGTCGATTTTTTCAATATTTTCAGTTTCGTTCTTCGGCCGGGTTTACCAATTTTAAATGCATTTATATGTGTGAAAATACACATCAAACCGGCCAAAACGTCAATTTTTCAATATTTTTAATTTCGTTCCCCGGCCGCGATGATCTAATTGAAATGCATTTATATGTGTGAAAATACACATCAAACCAGCCATAATGTCAATTTTTCAAAATTTTTAATTTCGTTCCATGGCCGGGTAGATCAAATTCAAATGTATTTTTATGCGTAAACACACACATAAAACCGGCCAATACGTCGATTTTTTCAATATTTTCAGTTTCGTTCTCCGCCGAGTTGACAAATTTTAAATGCATTTATATGTGTGAAAATACACATCAAACCGGCGAAAACGTCAATTTTTCAATAGTTTTAATTTCGTTCCATGGCCGGGTTGATCAATTTCAAATGTATTTTTATGTGTAAACACACACATAAAACCGGCCAACACTTCGATTTTTTCAATATTTTCAGTTTCGTTCTTCGGCCGGGTTGACCAATTTTAAATGCATTTATATGTGTGAAAATACACATGAAACCGACCAAAATGTCAATTTTTCAATATTTTTAATTTCGTTCCCCGGCCGGGTAGATCAAATTCAAATACATTATTAAGCGTAAACACGCAAATATAAACGGCCAAAACGTCAATTTTTCAATATTTTCAGTTTCGTTGCCCGGCCGCGTTGACCAATTTTAAATGCATTTATATGTATGAAAATATACATCAAACCAGCCATAACGTCAATTTTTCAATATTTATACTTTCGTTCCCCGACCGGGTAGATCAAATTCAAATGCATTATTAAGCGTAAACAGACACATATAAACGGCCAAAACGTCAATTTTTCCTATATTTTCAGTTTCATTCCCCGGCCGCGTTGACCAATTTTAAATGCATTTATATGTATGAAAATACACATCAAACCAGCCATAACGTCAATTTTTCAATATTTTTAATTTCGTTCCCCGGCCGGGTAGATCAAATTCAAATACATTATTAAGCGTAAACACACACATATAAACGGCCAAAACGTCAATTTTTCAATATTTTCAGTTTCGTTCCCCGGCCGCGTTGATCAAATTAAAATGCATTTATATGTATGAAAATACACATCAAACCAGCCATAACGTCAATTTTTCTATATTTTTAATTTCGTTACATGGCCCGGTAGATCAAATTCAAATGTATTTTTAAGCGTAAACACACACATAAAACCGGCCAATACGTCGATTTTTTCAATATTTTCAGTTTCGTTCTTCGGCCGGGTTGACCAATTTTAAATGCATTTATATGTGTGAAAATACACATTAAACTGGCCAAAACGTCAATTTTTCAATATTTTTAATTTCGTTCCATGGCCGGGTAGATCAAATTCAAATGTATTTTTATGCGTAAACACACACATAAAACCGTCCAATACGTCGATTTTTTCAATATTTTCAGTTTCGTTCTCCGGCCGGGTTGACAAATTTTAAATGCATTTATATGTGTGAAAATACACTTCAAACCGGCCAAAACGTCAATTTTTCAATATTTTTAATTGCGTTCCCCGGCCGCGATGATCAAATTCAAATGCTTTTATACGTGTGGAAATACACATCAAACCAGCCATAACGTCAATTTTTCAATATTTTTAATTTCGTTCCATGGCCGGGTAGATCAAATGCAAATGTATTTTTATGCGTAAACACACACATAAAACCGGCCAACACGTTGATTTTTTCAATATTTTCTGTTTCGTTCTTCGGCCGGGTTGACCAATTTTAAATGCGTTTATATGTGTGAAAATACACATCAAACCGGCCAAAACGTCAATTTTTCAATATTTTTAATTTCGCTCCCCGGCCGGGTAGATCAAATTCAAATGCATTATTAAGCGTAAACACACACATATAAACGGCCAAAACGTCAATTTTTCAATATTTTCAGTTTCGTTCCCCGGCCGCGTTGACCAATTTTAAATGCATTTGGGCTATTTCACGTCAAGTGGTCCGATGAATATTTTAATTGCTCCAAAATTTGAGAACAGGCTGGAAATATCTTCCAGAAGATAGAAAAAAAATTTTAGGTGTTAAAAATAATTTGCCTAAGAGTTATTCCACCATGAAAAATGGAAATTTTTCAATTTTTTAGAAAAATTACTATTTTCAAAGCCATTTCTCTCAAAATCTATTGATTTTTTTGAAAAAACATTATAAACATCTTTTGTTTAAAATAATCTTTAAAATTTATCTACCTAGGATACAATTCTTAATATTTTTAATTTCGTTCCCCGGCCGGGTAGATCAAATTCAAATGCATTATTAAGCGTAAATACACACATAAAACCGGCCAATACGTCGATTTTTTCAATATTTTCAGTACGTTCTTCGGCCGGGTTGACAAATTTTAAATGCATTTATATGTTGTGATGGTGTCATCATTGGGGGGCACCTAAAAAGGAATAATAACTATTAGTAGTTGTTAATATCGATAATATAATAATTGGAAGTACACTTACCTGGTTCGGAGGTTATCCAGGAACAGCATTGGGGATGCCGTCGAGGAGTTGTTGGTCGGCTGCTCCGGGGTTCTCTGCTGCAGGAGGCGGGGTTCCCGGGGTGATCGGCTACTCCAAGATACCAGCATGTGTAAAAGAAAAATATATAAATATTAGGTATTGAATGGGAAAAAGGATGAGGAAAATCAGTAATTAATTATTGAGGAAATATGGATTAAAACAAGGTAACGGGGGGATTTGGTGAAAGATTATACTAATACTTACCTATATTGGGAGTTTTGCATCATTGTTTATTGCAAATATGCAGTAAACAATGATGTAAACATTACCATGCTTGTTAGTAGTATCTCGTGGAGCGTTGGTGGGGGCAACCGTTGTTCGTCCTCGCGCACGGCGTATACACGCGAGTATACGTACGCGCACACACCTTATACACGCGCACAACACCCGCGGAACGATTTATCGTTGTCCCCGCCGGTGGGGATCGCGCGCACGCGGTGAACCGGTCGCGAAGCACGTTGTTTACGTGCCGGTTCGAGCTCAGTTGCGTCCATCTTGAATCGATCGAGATTCAAGCGCGCGCATAGTAACTAGGCGGTCCGCGCTTTCATCGACGTAGGGATATATGTATCGATAAGTAGGGAGTTTCGGAACACGTGTAGTGGGGATCGTTCGGGTATATATATTATACGTGTATAACATATATAAGTAAATAAGAGATTCAAATCTCGCGCTAATAAGATTTTAGGAATATATTACTAAATGTTTTATAGTAAGGACGATGTGTCGTGTATGGAATTACTGTATAAAATAGTATTATGACAGTAATTCCGTAATACACGTATATTTACTGTAATAGTTGGGACATGTAATTACATGGAGATAAGTCAAATAATGACTTATCTCCCGCAGGTGACACGAGAGAGATAAGGAACTGGGACAACAAGTGAGAAAAGGAGAGAGTATTTAAACTTTCGGTTACAGAGGGTAGTTTCCGGAAAGGGAGATAATATAGTCTAGTATCGTGAGTTGGAGAGTAAAGTCAAGTTTTCGAGAGCAGAGTTATTTCGAGTGAGAGAGAGATATTGGGAAAGAGAGATTCGTAGCCATTTTTGTAGCGGAACCACAATTTTGATTGTTTTATCCAAGAACTTGGAGATACTTGGAGTAATTGTTAGTAGGAAAATAACGGTGAATTGGAGCGAAATTCCATAGAGCCATATATTTAGTTTATTTAACAATTATACTCCGAGAATTGGTAAGCAATTTAATTATTATAGTGGCGTCCGTATTTTATAATCAATTGTTGGTCAAACGTGGTTGTTCCGGGAGTGATTGCTTTTCTATCGTTGGGTTCGTTGGGTTTTTATTTGTTAATTACGTCGCGTTACGTGGGGTTTTTTCGCGCGTTATTAATAAATATTAAGTTTCACGAATCTCTCTCTTGGTAGTGGTGACAGTGGATTCCGCATGGAATCCGCTTATTAATTTTCTGTGCGGAAAACAAGTGTATTTACGCCAACTAAAAATTATTATAGATTACAGTGGAAACCGGTCCACTGTAAATTCGACGGGATCTCCTCTGAGTGAGTCGGCCGTGCAGGGTTTATTTTATTTTGTTAATATTTTCGGCGTTTCCACCGGGAAACGGTTAATTAATTTAACCAAAAATTTGGTAACGTCGCATTGGCGCCCAACGTGGGGCTCTGTTGAATTTTTATCTATTTTAAAATTCCTTGGCTCCAATAATTGTATTCGTAGGGTTTATTCGGGAGAAGTGAATTCCGTGTTGAGTGGGTTTTTATTTGAGAAGACGCACGGATTCGCCATTTTAATTTTAGTTGGCGTCGGTTTTGGTGGCCATTTTGTGTCTGAAAATCGTAATTTTTTGAATAGTAGTGTCCGTTTGACCAACGTTAGTGAGGACTTTTGTGTGTGATCATTTATTTATTTATTTGATAAATATATGTTATTTTCCCTATTTTTATTGTGACGACAAGCGCTTTTTGTGGGCTGCTGTCAATTTTTGTTGCTTTGAATCAGAATTGTAAAGACAATCCTCAATCATTGCGGCAGTTATATTTAGTGTGTGTTGTGGTTTCACTCGTGCCGAGTATACCCCCAATTATATAAATTATTATTTTATTATTTTATTTATTTTATTTATTATTTTGTGCGTGTGTTTATTCTTGATTTCAGTGGGGATTATAATAATTAATATTTCTTTTGGGTGGTATAGTAGTTTTATCTGGAATTCGGGTCGATTTTGGGATTCGCGTTTTCAGGTTTGGACAGAGTATTTAGTAGCGGAGAAACCTAAGGGAATTTATTTATTTATTCATTTTTATTCTTTCCAAGCATCCATATTGGCAAAGGGCCAAATTGAGCAACCGGAGGTGATAACGTTTTGGATATATATTTTCCCTTATTTTGTTTTTTTCCCTTTTGTAGGAAGATTCAACGAAGGTAATCTCCAGAATAATATAATATTAATATTTTATTTGTATTTATTATTTATTATATTCCCTTTATTTGGCACGAGTGAAATTCGGGTCCCTTTACGTCCGACACGTGTACACGGTTCGCGTTACAGCTTTAGCATTTTTTATTATATTTTCCCAAACTAGCTTTGCTGAGGTTTCTTATTTAGTAGGGTTTATTTTAATTTTTGTTTCTTTTAACAATTTTTCGCGATGAACTCGTACAAAGAAGCAATGAAGAGGTTATTAGGGGAAAATCGGGAAATGCAGAAAATGAACATCACGATTAATGCGATGTCTCAGAAAGCGGTAACGGATGAAATAAAATCGAGGGGACTTTGGGTCGTTGGGTATATTAAAGGAGCGATTATTGAGAGCTGATATGAAGAAATTGGCACCAGAAGCAGGAATTCCCTGGTTTGCGGAAGACGAGGAGAGTCCTCGTGAGTCACAGGATAATAATCCTGAGACGAGTGCAATCCAGTCCATCACGGAGGCTTCTTGTGAAGGTTCGGCGACTGATATGAGCAAGAGAGTAGGTAGACCCAAGAGAGTGACGAACAAGTCAAAGGTGTCCGAAAAATCTGTCAGAGATATGAAGTCAACGAAGACCAGTGTTACTCCACCAAGGGATTCTCGAGCGATGATGTCCGTGGTTGGGGAATCATCCAATCCGTCGAGTCAGCCGATCCCATCTGTGTCTGGTGAATTTGTTCGGCCACGAGATCCGACTCCAGTGCAGAGTGAAGATGAAGACTTGGCCAGGATGAAACATTTGATTACGGATGTCGTTCAAGAGATCCTTGGGGAACAGTTAAAGATCTCATTATCAGCGATCATAGATCAAAAGTTAGCTAAGTTAAATGTAGCGCAAAAGTCGGGACCGTCGGGCGAAGATACGAGTAGGGATGTTAGAGAAAATAGGGAGCGTAGGGTAGTAAGTGATGAGAACGAACAAGAAGTTCGTAATTATCATGAAATGCGCGACTCGTTGTTAGAACAGTCGCGTAAGCGAAGAGAATCAATGATCACAATTCGGAAATTGGGAGATCAGGGTAAGTTGTGGACAGAAATTACTCCTGATTCACAAAACGAGACTCCTCAGAACCAAACATTGTTACAACCCGTTCAATTAGGGTTTAGCAATGGAAATCGGCCAAAGAAGAGCGGAGGGCAGACGAATGGAGTTTCAGATACCGATTGCAGTTCGGAGGAGGAATTGTGTAAATCCAGGAGGAAATCTAGAAAAAAGACCAGAAAGGCTGCAGTAGAGCGTGTAGGGAGAAGGGACGAAGATTCCGATTCCGGTGCGCGAGAATCGGATGGTTCCGCTGTTCGTAGGGTCACCAGGAACCGCGTTGGCCGTAGGGAGGCGGTTGACACACGCAGAAGTACTGAGTGTGTCAAACTACTCCAAGGCTGGCGGATTCAGTTCTCTGGTGAAGGCAAGGAGGTACCGGAAGAATATCTTGCGCAACTGAAGGATTGCTTCGAGAGTACGGCGTACACGGATCGCGAATTTTTGAGTGCGATTCCTTGTACGATGTCCAAGATGGCTGTGCGTTGGTACCGGTCAGTGAAGGACCAGATTAATTCCTGGAAGGAATTTAAGAAAGCGTTTAGACATCGCTTCCTAGGAATCCTGGATCGTGAGGACATCTTGATGGAGTTGAGACGCCGTACTCAGGCCAAAGGTGAAGGGATTGCGGAGTATCTCTCCTGCATCCGTTTGATAGTAGGGCATTTACGGAGACCACTGCCAGATTATCAACTGGTTCCGATGATTTTCCGCAATTTATTGCCGGAATATCGGAGGGCCATGGAAGATGAATATCTGGACACGTTAGACGATATTGAGAAGTGGGGACGAAAATTCGAGAGAAGGAAGGAGTTAGACAGTCGCTATGTTCCGCCACCGCCAAAGGAGAAGATGTGGATTCCAGAGGCGGCTTTTAAAGGGGCCACTTCGAAGGGCAAGGTGGCAAAGGCGGAAATTAAGAGTCCGGAGGTTAACGTAGATAAGAAACACAACCAGAAAATGATGAAATCGTCCTCTGGATCGGATAAAGAAGAGCGGAGGGAAGACGAATGGAGTTTCAGATACCGATTGCAGTTCGGAGGAGGAATTGTGTAAATCCAGGAGGAAATCTAGAAAAAAGACCAGAAAGGCTGCAGTAGGGCGTGTAGGGAGAAGGGACGAAGATTCCGATTCCGGTGCGCGAGAATCGGATGGTTCCGCTGTTCGTAGGGTCACCAGGAACCGCGTTGGCCGTAGGGAGGCGGTTGACACACGCAGAAGTACTGAGTGTGTCAAACTACTCCAAGGCTGGCGGATTCAGTTCTCTGGTGAAGGCAAGGAGGGACCGGAAGAATATCTTGCGCAACTGGAGGATTGCTTCGAGAGTACGGCGTACACGGATCGCGAATTTTTGAGTGCGATTCCTTGTACGATGTCCAAGATGGCTGTGCGTTGGTACCGGTCAGTGAAGGACCAGATTAATTCCTGGAAGGAATTTAAGAAAGCGTTTAGACATCGCTTCCTAGGAATCCTGGATCGTGAGGACATCTTGATGGAGTTGAGACGCCGTACTCAGGCCAAAGGTGAAGGGATTGCGGAGTATCTCTCCTGCATCCGTTTGATAGTAGGGCATTTACGGAGACCACTGCCAGATTATCAACTGGTTCCGATGATTTTCCGCAATTTATTGCCGGAATATCGGAGGGCCATGGAAGATGAATATCTGGACACGTTAGACGATATTGAGAAGTGGGGACGAAAATTCGAGAGAAGGAAGGAGTTAGACAGTCGCTATGTTCCGCCACCGCCAAAGGAGAAGATGTGGATTCCAGAGGCGGCTTTTAAAGGGGCCACTTCGAAGGGCAAGGTGGCAAAGGCGGAAATTAAGAGTCCGGAGGTTAACGTAGATAAGAAACACAACCAGAAAATGATGAAATCGTCCTCTGGATCGGATAAAGATCAGAGGATGGTTCAAAAGAAGACGAGTAGTGAGATTAAACCATCTTCTGCGGCGATAGCGAAAACCGAGAAGAAGGTGGGAAAAATGGTAGATAGTCGAGTGACTTATGCCAGTGTAGCGGCTACTCCTCCGTCTCCGAGCAGATTTAAGCCTTTTCGAGTTACTGATCGTAGGGACAATATTAAGCCGGTAGGCAATAGTAGTAGGGAATTCCATGGTCCCTGTTTTAATTGTCAGAGAGTTGGACATCGGAGTGCGGAATGCCCGGATAGGAAATGTTTTCGGTGCCGGGAAACGGGCCATCATATAAAGGATTGCCCGTTGATGAAGGTGCCAGAAATTCATTGTCAAGTTTGTGACAAGGTGGGTGTCACATTTAAAAATTGTCCGAATTGTAAAGAATTCCGGAATTTTTTGGGAAACGGGCAAGCGAGAGCACAGACAGGTCCTCTGACTCTCGACAAACATTAAAACGGACCGATATAGATAAAGTTATTAGGGACGTGTCTAATCAGGTGAAGATAGTCAAGGAAATTATTAGGGACGTGTCTGATCGTAGTGCGGAGGGTAACAAACGAAAGCATGTTAGTACGGAGGGTGATAGGGAAACTCAGGTTAGTACGGAGGGGGTGCTCCCTGAGGTAGTGAGATTAGATCGCGATTCGGATTCATCGGTTCCTAATCCTAATAGTGAGGTAGACGTAGGGAAGTCAGAATCTATGGTGCGAGTTCAGAGAAGGTTAGGCCAGCTAGGAAATCAATTGATGGTGGCGGGACTCAGGTTAACGAGAAAAGATTTTGTAATCGGGAAGAGAATTTAGATTATTCAAGATTAAATATAATTAATCAGGGGGTTGATATTCTATTGGGGTTAGAATCAACGGAATCTAATGTTACGAATTCGGAAATCTTTTCTCGTAACAAAGAGACACCAGATCCATCAATTGAGGAGGGAACTAGACAGGGAATCTCCATGATTAATGCAGATAATCGTAAATTTCTTAACGTCGAATTAGGAGGAATTACGTATAGGGCTTTGGTCGATTCCGGGTCTACGTTGTCTTTAGTTGGGTCTAAAATTGCGCAGCGGTACAAGAGTAGAATTAGAACTAATAATTCGGTACTTAGAAATTTTAGTGGTGGTACGGTTACTGCGGTGGGGACAATCGACATCATGTTAGAAGTTGACGGTCAGGTGGGCCAAATCCATTGCAACGTAGTCAGTGATTTAGACACTGACATGTTACTTGGGATGGATTTTGGCAAGGCCTTTGATTTCGATGTTCGATTGGGACGGAATCAATGGAGAGTTAGCGAAGGGAAATGGAGAACATTCGACGATAATGCTGAAAGGCAGTCGTCGAATATCCATGGTGAGTGCTCTGGTATATCCGAATTGCAGGATAATCAGAGGGCTCGAGTACAAGAATTGGTGCAGAGGCTGATTCCTGAGTATAATCCGGAGAAGTTGGGAATGACTGATTGGACGGAGCATTCTATTGACGTGCAGAATGCCTCCCCAGTCAAGCATCGTATGAGGAGGATGTCTCCCAAGATGCTGGAGGTGGCTCAGGAGGAAGTTAAGAAGATGCTGAAGTTAGGTGTGATTGAGAGATCAGCCAGTGATTGGAGTAGTGCACCAGTTCTTGTCCGCAAATCCGATGGCTCCATTCGATTCTGTATTGACTATCGGGACCTGAATGCGGTAACCAAAAGAGATGCATATCCTTTGCCTCAAATAGATTCGATCCTGGATAAGATACGGAGAGCGAAATTCATAAGTAAGATCGACTTAAAGCAGGCTTATTTCCAAGTTAAGATGGCGTCTGCTAGTCGGAGGTATACTGCGTTTTCCGTGCCGGGATTGGGTCTATGGCAATTTAGAAGGATGCCGTTTAGTCTTACCAATGCTCCATGACCTTCCAACGGTTAATTGATGCAATATTTGGGCCTGAGTTTGAGCCATTCGTGTTTGGGTATCTTGATGATATTATAGTGGTGACTGAATCGTTCGAGGATCATGTGAAATACCTAGAACTAGTCCTTAAAAAGTTGTTAGATGCTGGATTGACTATGAATAGGGACAAATGTGAATTTTGTTGTAGTAGGGTTACATATTTAGGGTTTATCTTAGATAAGGATGGACTTAGGACAGATCCAGATAAGGTAGCTCCGATGGTTAACTATCCAGTACCTACAATGATTAAGGAATTGCGAAGTTTCTTTGGTATGGTAGCGTGGTACTCGAGGTTCATTGAGGACGAGGCTAGAATAAAGATACCGTTAGTGAGGCTATTGCGTAAGGGACAGGAATGGACATGGGGAGAGGAGCAGCAAGCTGCTTTCAATGAATTGAAACAAGCCTTGACTGCCGCTCCTGTTCTTGCTAGACCTGATTTTGCCTTGGGGGCTGTGCTGACCCAGGATCAGGAGGACGGAGACATCCCATCGTCTATATTAGTAGGGTCCGGACTGCTGGAGCGAAATTACACAACCACTGAAAAGGAGGTGTTTGGCGTTGCTCTGGGCAATCAAGAAGTTGAGGCCGTATCTTGAGGGTTATAAGTTTACGGCGATCACGGATCACAGTGCTCTTAGGTGGCATGAGGAATTTAAAAGAGCCGACGGGTAGACTTGCTCGTTGGGCCCTGGAGATGCAGCAATGGGATTTTGAGATAATTCATAGGAAAGGAGCCTGAATCAAGTCCCAGATGCTCTCTCCAGGATGTACGAGTCTGAAGAAAATGTAGTAGCTGCCTTTAAAGAGATTGGAGATCCGTGGTACCTCACAGGCTGAGCAATGTACAGCAGTTCCCTGATAGGTCTCAGCAGTGGAAAGTGAAGATGGAATGCTATATAGATCCGGAACGAACCACTGTTAGACCCAGTGACAAAGAGAAGAGTCCTGGAAATTGGTAGTTACGGAGGAGCAACGTGATCGGGTCATGAGTGATGCCCATTGCGTTACCTCCGCAGGTCATTTAGGGGTTGAGAAGACATATGATAAGGTCGCTAGGGAGTATTTCTGGAGAGGAATGTGGTACGACATTCATAAATTTGTAGTAGGGTGTGAAACATGTCAAAAGTACAAAGTTTCTCAATCAGGGCCTCAGGGACTAATGAGTAGTAGGGTAGTAGAGAAACCGTGGGTTGTCGTTGCGGCGGATATGATGGAGTTTCCGGCCACTAAAATCAATGCAATATCTAGAACTAGTTCTTAAAAAGTTGTTAGATGCTGGATTGACTATGAATAGGGACAAATGTGAATTTTGTTGTAGTAGGGTTACATATTTAGGGTTTATTTAGATAAGGATAGACTTAGGACAGATCCAGATAAGGTAGCTCCGGTGGTTAACTATCCAGTACCTACAACGATTAAGGAATTGCGAAGGTTCTTTGGTATGGTAGCGTGGTACTCGAGGTTCATTGAGGACGAGGCTAGAATAAAGATACCGTTAGTGAGGCTATTGCGTAAGGGACAGGAATGGACATGGGGAGAGGAGCAGCAAGCTGCTTTCAATGAATTGAAGCAAGCCTTGACTGCCGCTCCTGTTCTTGCTAGACCTGATTTCGGCAGACCTTTCAAGGTTCAGTGCGACGCTAGCAACTTTGCCTTGGGGGCTGTGCTGACACAGGATCAGGAGGACGGAGAACATCCCATCGTCTATATTAGTAGGGTCCTGACTGCTGCGGAGCGAAATTACACAACCACTGAAAAGGAGTGTTTGGCATTGCTCTGGGCAATCAAGAAGTTGAGGCCGTATCTTGAGGGTTATAAGTTTACGGCGATCACGGATCACAGTGCTCTTAGGTGGCTGAGGAATTTAAAAGAGCCGACGGGTAGACTTGCTCGTTGGGCCCTGGAGATGCAGCAATGGGACTTTGAGATAATTCATAGGAAAGGAGCCTTGAATCAAGTCCCAGATGCTCTCTCCAGGATGTACGAGTCGGAAGAAAATGTAGTAGCTGCCTTTAAAGAGATTGGAGATCCGTGGTACCTCAACATGCTGAGCAATGTACAGCAGTTCCCTGATAGGTATCAGCAGTGGAAAGTGGAAGATGGAATGCTATATAGATTCCGGAACGAACCACTGTTAGACCCAGTGACCAATAGAGAAGAGTCCTGGAAATTGGTAGTTCCGGAGGAGCAACGTGATCGGGTCATGAGTGATGCCCATTGCGTTACCTCCGCAGGTCATTTAGGGGTCGAGAAGACATATGATAAGGTCGCTAGGGAGTATTTCTGGAGAGGAATGTGGTACGACATTCATAAATTTGTAGTAGGGTGTGAAACTTGTCAAAAGTACAAAGTTTCTCAATCAGGGCCCCAGGGACTAATGAGTAGTAGGGTAGTAGAGAAACCGTGGGTTGTCGTTGCGGCGGATATGATGGAGTTTCCGGCCAGTAAAAATCAATGCAAATATCTGCTGGTATTTCAAGATTTATTTACTCGCTGGATAGAGTTGAAACCACTGAGATCTGCTGATGGGAAAGCGGTAGCGAGAGCGTTCGAGGAGTTAGTTTTATTTCGGTGGGAAACTCCAGAATATTTGCTTACGGATAATGGTAAGGAGTTTGAGAATAAATATCTGAACGATATTTTAGTGGGATATGGGGTAAAACATATCACTACACCTCCTTACCATCCGCAAGCAAACCCTGTCGAACGTAGCAATCGCACGCTTAAAACGATGATTGCAACGTTTGTCGAAGCGGATCATCGGACTTGGGATCAACATCTCCATGAATTCCGACACGCTTTGAATACGGCAATTCAATCGTCGACCCGGGTGTCACCAGCGTTTTTAAATTATGGGAGACACCCAAAACCAGTAAAGAGTTTACGTAGGGAGGTCGAGAAACCTCAACCAATTAGTAGGGTTGATGATTCTGTGTGGGCTGATAGGGTTCGTAGGTTAGATATAGTGAGGGATATAGTAGCTAAGAATTTAGAAAGATCGAGAGAGAAACAAGCTAGGGTATATAACCAGGGTCGGAAGGATACCAGATTTTTAGTGGGGGATAAAGTGTTAGTTAGGACGCATTTCCAATCACATGGAGGAAATAGGTTCTCAGCAAAGCTCGCTCCCAAATTTGAAGGTCCTTTCACTATTGTAGAGGTTAAATCCCCTAATACGTATATATTGGACATGAGTTCGAAATCGAAGGGTCGTGTTAACAAAGTACATGTGTCGGATTTAAAGAGGTATATTCCACCACGTACTAGTAGGGAGCATAGGTGACTTCATAGCGTCAGTAAGGGTCGAAGACGGACGATTGAGAAAGAAGAATCATCTTGGTGTATCATGTGAGTAAACTTAGACATTAAGAGGTAAGTCAAAGTTTAGGGGGGGGCAATGTGATGGTGTCATCATTGGGGGGCACCTAAAAAGGAATAATAAATATTAGTAGATGTTATTATCGATATATTATAATTGGTAGTACGCTTACCTGGTTCGGAGGTTATCCAGGAACAGTAGTGGGGATGCCGTCGAGGAGTTGTTCGGTCGGCTGCTCCGAGGTTCTCTGCTGCAGGAGGCGGGGTTCCCGGGGTGGTCAGCTACTCTAAGACAACAGCGTCTATAAAAGAAAAATATATAAATATTAGGTATTGAATGGGAAAAAGGATGAGGAAAATTAGGAATTAATTATCGAGGAAATATGGATTAAAACAAGGTAACGGGGGGATTTGGTGAAAGATTATACCAATACTTACCTATATTGGGAGTTTTGCATCATTGTTTATTGCAAATATGCAATAAACAATGATGTAAACATTACCTTTCTCGCTGTGTGTAGTACCTCGTGGAGCGTTGGTGGGGAGAACTCGTTGTCGTCCTCGCGCACGGCGTATACACGCGAGTATACGTACGCGCACACACTTTACACGCGCACAACACCCGCGGAACGGTTATCGTCGTCCCCGCCGGTGGGGATCGCGCGCACGCGGTGAACCGGTCGCGAAGCACGTTGTTTACGTGCCGGTTCGAGCTCAGTTGCGTCCATCTTAAATCGATCGAGATTCAAGCGCGCGCATAGTAACTAGGCGGTCCGCGCTTTTATCGACGTAGGGATATATGTATCGATAAGTAGGGAGTTTCGGAACACGTATAGTGGGGATCGTTCGGGTATATATATTATACGTGTATAACATATATAAGTAAATAAGAAATTCAAATCTCGCGCCAATGAGATTTTGGTGATATTACTAAATGTTCTATAGTAAGGACGATGTGTCGTGTATGGAATTACTGTATAAAATAGTATTATGACAGTAATTCCGTAATACACGTATATTTACTGTAATAGTTGGGACAATGATAACTTATGTAAATGAGTTGTCAATTTTGATATTAGTAAGGACTATACGGTAGCGGGGGGGCACCTGTGACATGTAATTACATGGAGATAAGTCGAATAATGACTTATCTCCCGCAGGTGACACGAGAGAGATAAGGAACTGGGACAACAAGTGCGAAAAGGAGAGAGTATTTAAATTTTCGGTTACGGAGGGTAGTTTCCGGAAAGGGAGCAGTCTAGCATCGTGAGTCGAAGAGTAAAGTCAAGTTTTCGAGAGCAGAGTTATTTCGAGTGAGAGAGAGATATTGGGAAAGAGAGATTCGTAGCCATTTTTGTAGCGGAACCACAATTTTGATTGTTTTATCCAAGAACTTGGAGATACTTGGAGTAATTGTTAGTAGGAAAATAACGGTGAATTGGAGCGAAATTCCATAGAGCCATATATTTAGTTTATTTAACAATTATACTCCGAGAATTGGTAAGCAATTTAATTATTATAGTGGCGTCCGTATTTTATAATCAATTGTTGGTCAAACGTGGTTGTTCCGGGAGTGATTGCTTTTCTATCGTTGGGTTCGTTGGGTTTTTATTTGTTAATTACGTCGCGTTACGTGGGGTTTTTTCGCGCGTTATTAATAAATATTAAGTTTCACGAATCTCTCTCTTGGTAGTGGTGACAGTGGATTCCGCATGGAATCCGCTTATTAATTTTCTGTGCGGAAAACAAGTGTATTTACGCCAACTAAAATTATTATAGATTACAGTGGAAACCGGTCCACTGTAAATTCGACGGGATCTCCTCTGAGTAGAGTCGGCCGTGCAGGGTTTATTTTATTTGTTAATATTTTCGGCGTTTCCACCGGGAAACGGTTAATTAATTAACCAAAAATTTGGTAACGTCGCATTGGCGCCCAACGTGGGGCTCTGTTGAATTTTTAACTATTTTAAAATTCCTTGGCTCCAATAATTGTATCCGTAGGGTTTATTCGGGAGTAGTGAATTCCGTGTTGAGTGGGTTTTTATTTGAGAAGACGCACGGATTCGCCATTTTAATTTTAGTTGGCGTCGGTTTTGGTGGCCATTTTGTGTCTGAAAATCGAAATTTTTTGAATAGTAGTGTCCGTTTGACCAACGTTAGTGAGGACTTTTGTGTGTGATCATTTATTTATTTATTTGATAAATATATGTTATTTTCCCTATTTTTATTGTGACGACAAGCGCTTTTTGTGGGCTGCTGTCAATTTTTGTTGCTTTGAATCAGGATTGTAAAGACAATCCTCAATCATTGCGGCAGTTATATTTAGTGTGTGTTGTGGTTTCACTCGTGCCGAGTATATCCCCAATTATATAAATTATTATTTTATTATTTTATTTATTTTATTTATTATTTTGTGCGTGTGTTTATTATTTATTTCAGTGGGGATTATAGTAATTTATTTTCTTTTGGGTGGTGTAGTAGTTTTATCTGGAATTCGGGTCGATTTTGGGATTCGCGTTTTCAGGTTTGGACAGAGTATTTAGTAGCGGAGAAACCTAAGGGAATTTATTATTTATTCATTTTTATTCTTTCCAAGCATCCATATTGGCAAAGGGCCAAAGTGAGCAACCGGAGGTGATAACGTTTGGATATATATTTTCCCTTATTTTGTTTTTTTCCCCTTTTGTAGGAAGATTCAAGGAAGGTAATCTCCAGAATAATATAATATTCAATATTTTATTTTTATTTATTATTTATTATATTCCCTTTATTTGGCACGAGTGAAATTCGGGTCCCTTTACGTCCGACACGTGTACACGGTTCGCGTTACAGCTTTAGCATTTTTTGTATTATATTTTCCCAAACTAGCTTTGCTGAGGTTTCTTATTTAGTAGGGTTTATTTTAATTTTTGTTTCTTTTAACAATTTTTCGCGATGAACTCGTACAAAGAAGCCATGAAGAGGTTATTAGGGGAAAATCGGGAAATGCAGAAAATGAACATCACGATTAATGCGATGTCTCAGAAAGCGGTAACGGATGAATTAAAATCGAGGGGACTTAGCGTAGTTGGGACGTTGGGTATACTTAAAGGAGCGATTATTGAGAGCTGATATGAAGAAATTGGCACCAGAAGCAGGAATTCCCTGGTTTGCGGAAGACGAGGAGAGTCCTCGTGAGTCACAGGATAATAATCCTGAGACGAGTGCAATCCAGTCCATCACGGAGGCTTCTGATGAAGGTTCGGCGACTGATACGAGCAAGAGAGTAGGTAGACCCAAGAGAGTGACGAACAAGTCAAAGGTGTCCGAAAAATCTGTCAGAGATATGAAGTCAACGAAGACCAGTGTTACTCCACCAAGGGATTCTCGAGCGATGATGTCCGTGGTCGGGGAATCATCCAATCCGTCGAGTCAGCCGATCCCATCTGTGTCTGGTGAATTTGTTCGGCCACGAGATCCGACTCCAGTGCAGAGTGAAGATGAAGACTTGGCCAGGATGAAACATTTGATTACGGATGTCGTTCGAGAGATCCTTGGGGAACAGCTAAAGATCTCATTATCAGCGATCATAGATCAAAAGTTAGCTAATTTAAATGTAGCGCAAAAGTCGGGACCGTCGGGCGAAGATACGAGTAGGGATGTTAGAGAAAATAGGGAGCGTAGGGTAGTATGTGATGAGAACGAACAAGAAGTTCGTAATTATCATGAAATGCGCGACTCGTTGTTAGAACAGTCGCGTAAGCGAAGAGACTCAATGATCACAATTCGGAAATTGGGAGATCAGGGTAAGTTGTGGACAGAAATTACTCCTGATTCACAAAACGAGACTCCTCAGAACCAAACATTGTTACAACCCGTTCCAATTAGGGTTTAGCAATGGAAATCGGCCAAAGAAGAGCGGAGGGAAGACGAATGGAGTTTCAGATACCGATTGCAGTTCGGAGGAGGAATTGTGTAAATCCAGGAGGAAATCTAGAAAAAAGACCAGAAAGGCTGCAGTAGAGCGTGTAGGGAGAAGGGACGAAGATTCCGATTCCGGTGCGCGAGAATCGGATGGTTCCGCTGTTCGTAGGGTCACCAGGAACCGCGTTGGCCGTAGGGAGGCGGTTGACACACGCAGAAGTACTGAGTGTGTCAAACTACTCCAAGGCTGGCGGATTCAGTTCTCTGGTGAAGGCAAGGAGGTACCGGAAGAATATCTTGCGCAACTGAAGGATTGCTTCGAGAGTACGGCGTACACGGATCGCAAATTTTTGAGTGCGATTCCTTGTACGATGTCCAAGATGGCTGTGCGTTGGTACCGGTCAGTGAAGGACCAGATTAATTCCTGGAAGGAATTCAAGAAAGCGTTTAGACATCGCTTCCTAGGAATCCTGGATCGTGAGGACATCTTGATGGAGTTGAGACGCCGTACTCAAGCCAAAGGTGAAGGGATTGCGGAGTATCTCTCCTGCATCCGTTTGATAGTAGGGCATTTACGGAGACCACTGCCAGATTATCAACTGGTTCCGATGATTTTCCGCAATTTATTGCCGGAATATCGGAGGGCCATGGAAGATGAATATCTGGACACGTTAGACGATATTGAGAAGTGGGGACGTAAATTCGAGAGAAGGAAGGAGTTGGACAGTCGCTATGTTCCGCCACCGCCAAAGGAGAAGATGTGGATTCCAGAGGCGGCTTTTAAAGGGGCCACTTCGAAGGGCAAGGTGGCAAAGGCGGAAATTAAGAGTCCGGAGGTTAACGTGGATAAGAAACACAACCAGAAAATGATGAAATCGTCCTCTGGATCGGATAAAGATCAGAGGATGGTTCAAAAGAAGACGAGTAGTGAGATTAAACCATCTTCTGCGGCGATAGCGAAAACCGAGAAGAAGGTGGGAAAAATGGTAGATAGTCGAGTGACTTATGCCAGTGTAGCGGCTACTCCTCCGTCTCCGAGCAGATTTAAGCCTTTTCGAGTTACTGATCGTAGGGACAATATTAAGCCGGTAGGCAATAGTAGTAGGGAATTCCATGGTCCCTGTTTTAATTGTCAGAGAGTTGGACATCGGAGTGCGGAATGCCCGGATAGGAAATGTTTTCGGTGCCGGGAAACGGGCCATCATATAAAGGATTGCCCGTTGATGAAGGTGCCAGAAATTCATTGTCAAGTTTGTGACAAGGTGGGTGTCACATTTAAAAATTGTCCGAATTGTAAAGAATTCCGGAATTTTTTGGGAAACGGGCAAGCGAGAGCACAGACAGGTCCTCTGACTCTCGACAAACATTAAAACGGACCGATATAGATAAAGTTATTAGGGACGTGTCTAATCAGGTGAAGATAGTCAAGGAAATTATTAGGGACGTGTCTGATCGTAGTGCGGAGGGTAACAAACGAAAGCATGTTAGTACGGAGGGTGATAGGGAAACTCAGGTTAGTACGGAGGGGGTGCTCCCTGAGGTAGTGAGATTAGATCGCGATTCGGATTCATCGGTTCCTAATCCTAATAGTGAGGTAGACGTAGGGAAGTCAGAATCTATGGTGCGAGTTTCAGAGAAGGTTAGGCCAGCTAGGAAATCAATTGATGGTGGCGGGACTCAGGTTAACGAGAAAAGATTTTGTAATCGGGAAGAGAATTTAGATTATTCAAGATTAAATATAATTAATCAGGGGGTTGATATTCTATTGGGGTTAGAATCAACGGAATCTAATGTTACGAATTCGGAAATCTTTTCTCGTAACAAAGAGACACCAGATCCATCAATTGAGGAGGGAACTAGACAGGGAATCTCCATGATTAATGCAGATAATCGTAAATTTCTTAACGTCGAATTAGGAGGAATTACGTATAGGGCTTTGGTCGATTCCGGGTCTACGTTGTCTTTAGTTGGGTCTAAAATTGCGCAGCGGTACAAGAGTAGAATTAGAACTAATAATTCGGTACTTAGAAATTTTAGTGGTGGTACGGTTAGTGCGGTGGGGACAATCGACATCATGTTAGAAGTTGACGGTCAGGTGGGCCAAATCCATTGCAACGTAGTCAGTGATTTAGACACTGACATGTTACTTGGGATGGATTTTGGCAAGGCCTTTGATTTCGATGTTCGATTGGGACGGAATCAATGGAGAGTTAGCGAAGGGAAATGGAGAACATTCGACGATAATGCTGAAAGGCAGTCGTCGAATATCCATGGTGAGTGCTCTGGTATATCCGAATTGCAGGATAATCAGAGGGCTCGAGTACAAGAATTGGTGCAGAGGCTGATTCCTGAGTATAATCCGGAGAAGTTGGGAATGACTGATTGGACGGAGCATTCTATTGACGTGCAGAATGCCTCCCCAGTCAAGCATCGTATGAGGAGGATGTCTCCCAAGATGCTGGAGGTGGCTCAGGAGGAAGTTAAGAAGATGCTGAAGTTAGGTGTGATTGAGAGATCAGCCAGTGATTGGAGTAGTGCACCAGTTCTTGTCCGCAAATCCGATGGCTCCATTCGATTCTGTATTGACTATCGGGACCTGAATGCGGTAACCAAAAGAGATGCATATCCTTTGCCTCAAATAGATTCGATCCTGGATAAGATACGGAGAGCGAAATTCATAAGTAAGATCGACTTAAAGCAGGCTTATTTCCAAGTTAAGATGGCGTCTGCTAGTCGGAGGTATACTGCGTTTTCCGTGCCGGGATTGGGTCTATGGCAATTTAGAAGGATGCCGTTTAGTCTTACCAATGCTCCAATGACCTTCCAACGGTTAATTGATGCAATATTTGGGCCTGAGTTTGAGCCATTCGTGTTTGGGTATCTTGATGATATTATAGTGGTGACTGAATCGTTCGAGGATCATGTGAAATACCTAGAACTAGTCCTTAAAAAGTTGTTAGATGCTGGATTGACTATGAATAGGGACAAATGTGAATTTTGTTGTAGTAGGGTTACATATTTAGGGTTTATCTTAGATAAGGATGGACTTAGGACAGATCCAGATAAGGTAGCTCCGATGGTTAACTATCCAGTACCTACAATGATTAAGGAATTGCGAAGTTTCTTTGGTATGGTAGCGTGGTACTCGAGGTTCATTGAGGACGAGGCTAGAATAAAGATACCGTTAGTGAGGCTATTGCGTAAGGGACAGGAATGGACATGGGGAGAGGAGCAGCAAGCTGCTTTCAATGAATTGAAACAAGCCTTGACTGCCGCTCCTGTTCTTGCTAGACCTGATTTTGCCTTGGGGGCTGTGCTGACCCAGGATCAGGAGGACGGAGAACATCCCATCGTCTATATTAGTAGGGTCCTGACTGCTGCGGAGCGAAATTACACAACCACTGAAAAGGAGTGTTTGGCGTTGCTCTGGGCAATCAAGAAGTTGAGGCCGTATCTTGAGGGTTATAAGTTTACGGCGATCACGGATCACAGTGCTCTTAGGTGGCTGAGGAATTTAAAAGAGCCGACGGGTAGACTTGCTCGTTGGGCCCTGGAGATGCAGCAATGGGATTTTGAGATAATTCATAGGAAAGGAGCCTTGAATCAAGTCCCAGATGCTCTCTCCAGGATGTACGAGTCTGAAGAAAATGTAGTAGCTGCCTTTAAAGAGATTGGAGATCCGTGGTACCTCAACATGCTGAGCAATGTACAGCAGTTCCCTGATAGGTATCAGCAGTGGAAAGTGGAAGATGGAATGCTATATAGATTCCGGAACGAACCACTGTTAGACCCAGTGACCAATAGAGAAGAGTCCTGGAAATTGGTAGTTACGGAGGAGCAACGTGATCGGGTCATGAGTGATGCCCATTGCGTTACCTCCGCAGGTCATTTAGGGGTTGAGAAGACATATGATAAGGTCGCTAGGGAGTATTTCTGGAGAGGAATGTGGTACGACATTCATAAATTTGTAGTAGGGTGTGAAACATGTCAAAAGTACAAAGTTTCTCAATCAGGGCCTCAGGGACTAATGAGTAGTAGGGTAGTAGAGAAACCGTGGGTTGTCGTTGCGGCGGATATGATGGAGTTTCCGGCCACTAAAAATCAATGCAAATATCTGCTGGTATTTCAAGATTTATTTACTCGCTGGATAGAGTTGAAACCATTGAGATCTGCTGATGGGAAAGCGGTAGCGAGAGCGTTCGAGGAGTTAGTTTTATTTCGGTGGGAAACTCCAGAATATTTGCTTACGGATAATGGTAAGGAGTTTGAGAATAAATATCTGAACGATATTTTAGTAGGATATGGGGTGAAACATATCACTACACCTCCTTACCATCCGCAAGCAAACCCTGTCGAACGTAGCAATCGCACGCTTAAAACGATGATTGCAACGTTTGTCGAAGCGGATCATCGGACTTGGGATCAACATCTCCATGAATTCCGACACGCTTTAAACACGGCAATTCAATCGTCGACACTGGTGTCACCAGCGTTTTTAAATTATGGGAGACACCCAAAACCAGTAAAGAGTTTACGTAGGGAGGTCGAGAAACCTCAACCAATTAGTAGGGTTGATGATTCTGTGTGGGCTGATAGGGTTCGTAGGTTAGATATAGTGAGGGATATAGTAGCTAAGAATTTAGAGAAATCGAGAGAGAAATAAGCTAGGGTATATAACCAGGGTCGGAAGGATACCAGATTTTTAGTGGGGGATAAATTTTAGTTAGGACGCATTTCCAATCACATGGAGGAAATAGGTTTTCAGCAAAGCTCGCTCCCAAATTTGAAGGTCCTTTCACTATTGTAGAGGTTAAATCCCCTAATACGTATATATTGGACATGAGTTCGAAATCGAAGGGTCGTGTTAACAAAGTACATGTGTCGGATTTAAAGAGGTATATTCCACCACGTACTAGTAGGGAGCAGGTGACTTCATAGCGTCAGTAAGAGTCGAAGACGGAAGATTGGGAAAGAAGAATCATCTCGGTGTATCATGTGAGTAAACTTAGACATTAAAAGGTAAGTCAAAGTTTAGGGGGGGGGCCATGTGATGGTGTCATCATTGGGGAGCACCTAAAAAGGAATAATAACTATTAGTAGTTGTTAATATCGATAATATAATAATTGGAAGTACACTTACCTGGTTCGGAGGTTATCCAGGAACAGTATTGGGGATGCCGTCGAGGAGTTGTTGGTCGGCTGCTCCGGGGTTCTCTGCTGCAGGAGGCGGGGTTCCCGGGGTGATCGGCTACTCCAAGATACCAGCATCTGTAAAAGAAAAATATATAATTAATTATTGAGGAAATATGGATTAAAACAAGATAACGGGGGGATTTGGTGAAAGATTATACTAATACTTACCTATATTGGGAGTTTTGCATCATTGTTTATTGCAAATATGCAGTAAACAATGATGTAAGCATTACCATCCTTGTTAGTAGTATCTCGTGGAGCGTTGGTGGGGGCAACCGTTGTTCGTCCTCGCGCACGGCGTATACACGCGAGTATACGTACGCGCACACACCTTATACACGCGCACAACACCCGCGGAACGATTTATCGTTGTCCCCGCCGGTGGGGATCGCGCGCACGCGGTGAACCGGTCGCGAAGCACGTTGTTTACGTGCCGGTTCGAGCTCAGTTGCGTCCATCTTGAATCGATCGAGATTCAAGCGCGCGCATAGTAACTAGGCGGTCCGCGCTTTCATCGACGTAGGGATATATGTATCGATAAGTAGGGAGTTTCGGAACACGTGTAGTGGGGATCGTTCGGGTATATATATTATACGTGTATAACATATATAAGTAAATAAGAGATTCAAATCTCGCGCTAAAAAGATTTTAGGAATATATTACTAAATGTTTTATAGTAAGGACGATGTGTCGTGTATGGAATTACTGTATAAAATAGTATTATGACAGTAATTCCGTAATACACGTATATTTACTGTAATAGTTGGGACAATGATAACTTATGTAAATGAGTTGTCAATTTTGATATTAGTAAGGACTATACGGTAGCGGGGGGGGGGGGGCACCTGTGACATGTAATTACATGGAGATAAGTCAAATAATGACTTATCTCCCGCAGGTGACACGAGAGAGATAAAGAACTGGGACAACAAGTGAGAAAAGGAGAGAGTATTTAAACTTTCGGTTACGGAGGGAAGTTTCCGGAAAGGGAGATAATATAGTCTAGTATCGTGAGTTGGAGAGTAAAGTCAAGTTTTCGAGAGCAGAGTTATTTCGAGTGAGAGAGAGATATTGGGAAAAAGAGATTCCTAGCCATTTTTGTAGCGGAACCACAATTTTGATTGTTTTATCCAAGAACTTGGAGATACTTGGAGTAATTGTTAGTAGGAAAATAACGGAGAATTGGAGCGAAATTCCATAGAGCCATATATTTAGTTTATTTAACAATTATACTCCGAGAATTGGTAAGCAATTTAATTATTATAGTGGCGTCCGTATTTTATAATCAATTGTTGGTCAAACGTGGTTGTTCCGGGAGTGATTGCTTTTCTATCGTTGGGTTCGTTGGGTTTTTATTTGTTAATTACGTCGCGTTACGTGGGGTTTTTTCGCGCGTTATTAATAAATATTAAGTTTCACGAATCTCTCTCGTGGTAGTGGTGACAGTGGATTCCGCAAGGAATCCGCTTATTAATTTTCTGTGCGGAAAAGAAGTGTATTTACGCCAACTAAAAATTATTATAGATTACAGTGGAAACCGGTCCACTGTAAATTCGACGGGATCTCCTCTGAGTGAGTCGGACGTGCAGGGTTTATTTTATTTTGTTAATATTTTCGGCGTTTCCACCGGGAAACGGTTAATTAATTTTAACAAAAATTTGGTAACGTCGCAATGTGTGAAAATACACATCAAACCGGCCAAAACGTCAATTTTTCAATATTTTTAATTTCGTTCCATGGCCGGGTTGATCAAATTCAAATGTATTTTTATGCGTAGACACACAGATAAAACCGGCCAATACGTCGATTATTTCAATATTTTCAGTTTCGTTCTCCGGCCGGGTTGACAAATTTTAAATGCATTTATATGTGTGAAAATACACATCAAACCGGCCAAAACGTCAATTTTTCAATATTTTTAATTTCGTTCCCCGGCCGCGATGATCAAATTGAAATGCATTTATATGTGTGGAAATACACATCAAACCAGCCATAACGTCAATTTTTCAATATTTTTAATTTCGTTCCCCGGCCGGGTAGATCAAATTCAAATACATTATTAAGCGTAAACACACACATATAAACGGCCAAAACGTCAATTTTTCAATATTTTCAGTTTCGTTCCCCGGCCGCGTTGATCAAATTAAAATGCATTTATATGTGTGAAAATACACATCAAAACAGCCATAACGTCAAATTTCAATATTTTTAATTTCGTTCCATGTCCGGGTAGATCAAACTCAAATGTATTTTTATGCGTAAACACACACATAAAACCGGCCAATACGTCGATTTTTTCAATATTTTCAGTTTCGTTCTCCGGCCGGGTTGACAAATTTTAAATGCATTTATGTGTGGAAATACACATCAAACCAGCCATAACGTCAATTTTTCAATATTTTTAATTTCGTTCCCCGGCCGGGTAGATCAAATTCAAATACATTATTAAGCGTAAACACCACATATAAACGGCCAAAACGTCAATTTTTCAATATTTTCAGTTTCGTTCCCCGCCGCGTTGATCAAATTAAAATGCATTTATATGTGAAAATACACATCAAAACAGCCATAACGTCAAATTTCAATATTTTTAATTTCGTTCCATGTCCGGTAGATCAAACTCAAATGTATTTTTATGCGTAAACACACACATAAAACCGGCCAATACGTCGATTTTTTCAATATTTTCAGTTTCGTTCTCCGGCCGGGTTGACAAATTTTAAATGCATTTATATGTGTGAAAATACACATCAAACCGGCCAAAACGTCAATTTTTCAATATTTTTAATTTCGTTCCCCGGCCGGTAGATCAAATTCAAATACTTATTAAGCGTAAACACACATATAAACGGCCAAAACGTCAATTTTTCAATATTTTCAGTTTCGTTCCCCGGCCGCGTTGACCAATTTTAAATGCATTTATATGTATGAAAATACACATCAAACCAGCCATAACGTCAATTTTTCAATATTTTTAATTTCGTTCCCCGGCCGGGTAGATCAAATTCAAATACATTATTAAGCGTGAACACACACATATAAACGGCCAAAACGTCAATTTTTCAATATTTTCAGTTTCGTTCCCCGGCCGCGTTGATCAAATTAAAATGCATTTATATGTGTGAAAATACACATCAAACCGGCCAAAACGTCAAATTTCAATATTTTTAATTTCGTTCCATGTCCGGTAGATCAAACTCAAATGTATTTTTATGCGTAAACACACACATAAAACCGGCCAATACGTCGATTTTTTCAATATTTTCAGTTCGTTCTCCGGCCGGTTGACAAATTTTAAATGCATTATATGTGTGAAAATACACATCAAACCGGCCAAAACGTCAATTTTTCAATATTTTTAATTTCGTTCCCCGGCCGGGTAGATCAAATTCAAATACATTATTAAGCGTAAACACACACATATAAACGGCCAAAACGTCAATTTTTCAATTTTTAATTTCGTTCCCCGGCCGCGTTGACCAATTTTAAATGCATTTATATGTATGAAAATACACATCAAACCAGCCATAACGTCAATTTTTCAATATTTTTAATTTCGTTCCCCGGCCGGGTAGATCAAATTCAAATACATTATTAAGCGTGAACACACACATATAAACGGCCAAAACGTCAATTTTTCAATATTTTCAGTTTCGTTCCCCGGCCGCGTTGATCAAATTAAAATGCATTTATATGTGTGAAAATACACATCAAACCGGCCAAAACGTCAATTTTTCAATATTTTTAATTTCGTTCCCCGGCCGGGTAGATCAAATTCAAATACATTATTAAGCGTAAACACACACATATAAACGGCCAACACGTCGATTTTTTCAATATTTTCAGTTTCGTTCTCCGGCCGGGATGACCAATTTTAAATGCATTTATATGTGTAAAAATACACATCAAACCAGCCATAACGTCAATTTTTCAATATTTTTAATTTCGTTCCATGGCCGGGTAGATCAAATTCAAATGTATTTTTATGCGTAAACACACACATAAAACCGGCCAATACGTCGATTTTTTCAATATTTTCAGTTTCGTTCTCCGGCCGGGTTGACAAATTTTAAATGCATTTATATGTGTGAAAATACACATCAAACCGGCCAAAACGTCAATTTTTCAATATTTTTAATTTCGTTCCCCGGCCGGGTAGATCAAATTCAAACATTATTAAGCGTAACACACACATATAAACGGCCAAAACGTCAATTTTTCAATATTTTCAGTTTCGTTCCCCGGCCGCGTTGATCAAATTAAAATGCATTTATATGTGTGAAAATACACATCAAACCGGCCAAAACGTCAATTTTTCAATATTTTTAATTTCGTTCCCCGGCCGGGTAGATCAAATTCAAATACATTATTAAGCGTAAACACACACATATAAACGGCCAAAACGTCAATTTTTCAATATTTTCAGTTTCGTTCCCCGGCCGCGTTGATCAAATTAAATTTCATTTCTATGTATGAAAATACACATCAAACCAGCCATAACGTCAATTTTTCAATATTTTTAATTTCGTTCCATGGCCGGGTAGATCAAATTCAAATGTATTTTTATGCGTAAACACACACATATAAACGGCCAAAACGTCAATTTTTCAATATTTTCAGTTTCGTTCCCCGACAGCGTTGACCAATTTTAAAGCATTTATATGTATGAAAATACACATCATACCAGCCATAACGTCAATTTTTCTATATTTTTAATTTCGTTCCCCGGACGGGTAGATCAAATTCAAATACATTATTAAGCGTGAACACACACATATAAACGGCCAAAACGTCAATTTTTCAATATTTTCAGTTTCGTTCCCCGGCCGCGTTGATCAAATTAAAATGCATTTATATGTGTGAAATACACATCAAACCGGCCAAACGTCAATTTTTCAATATTTTTAATTTCGTTCCCCGGCCGGGTAGATCAAATTCAAATACATTATTAAGCGTAAACACACACATATAAACGGCCAACACGTCGATTTTTTCAATATTTTCAGTTTCGTTCTCCGGCCGCGGTATGACCAATTTTAAATGCATTTATATGTGTAAAAATACACATCAAACCAGCCATAACGTCAATTTTTCAATATTTTTAATTTCGTTCCATGGCCGGGTAGATCAAATCAAATGTATTTTTATGCGTAAACACACACATAAACCGGCCAATACGTCGATTTTTTCAATATTTTCAGTTTCGTTCTCCGGCCGGGTTGACAAATTTTAAATGCATTTATATGTATGAAAATACACATCATACCAGCCATAACGTCAATTTTTCTATATTTTTAATTTCGTTCCCCGGACGGGTAGATCAAATTCAAAGGCATTATTAAGCGTAAACACACACATATAAACGGCCAAAACGTCAATTTTTCAATATTTTCAGTTTCGTTCCCCGGCCGCGTTGACCAATTTTAAATGCATTTATATGTATTAAAATACACATCAAACCAGCCATAACGTCAATTTTTCAATATTTTTAATTTCGTTCCCCGGCCGGGTAGATCAAATTCAAATACATTATTAAGCGTAAACACACACATATAAACGGCCAAAACTTCAATTTTTCAATATTTTCAGTTTCGTTCCCCGGCCGCGTTGATCAAATTAAAATGCATTTATATGTGTGAAAATACACATCAAACCGGCCAAAACGTCAATTTTTCAATATTTTTAATTTCGTTCCCCGGCCGGGTAGATCAAATTCAAATACATTATTAAGCGTAAACACACACATATAAACGGCCAAAACGTCAATTTTTCAATATTTTCAGTTTCGTTCCCCGGCCGCGTTGATCAAATTAAATTTCATTTCTATGTATGAAAATACACATCAAACCAGCCATAACGTCAATTTTTCAATATTTTTGATTTCGTTCCATGTCGGGGTAGATCAAATTCAAATGTATTTTTATGCGTAAACACACACACATAAAACCGGGTAATACGTCGATTTTTTCAATATTTTCAGTTTCGTTCTCCGGCCGGGTTCACAAATTTTAAATGCATTTATATGTGTGAAAATACACATCAAACCGGCCAAAACGTCAATTTTTCAATATTTTCAGTTTCGTTCCCCGGCCGCGTTGATCAAATTAATAATGTATTTGAATTTGATCTATCCGGCCGGGGAACGAAATTAAAAATATTGAAAAATTGACGTTATGGCTGGTTTGATGTGTATTTCCACACATATAAATGCATTTCAATTTGATCATCGCGGCCGGGGAACGAAACTGAAAATATTGAAAAATTGACGTTTTTGGCCGTTATATGGTGTGTGTTTACGCTTAATAAGGCATTTGAATTTGATCTACCCGGCCGGGGAACGAAATTAAAAATATTCAAAAATTGACGTTATGGCCGGTTTGATGTGTATTTTCACACATATAAATGCATTTAAAATTTGTCAACCCGACCGGAGATCGAAACTGAATAATATTGAAAAAATCGACGTATTGGCCGGTTTTATGTGGTGTTTACGCTTAATATGCATTTGAATTTGATCTACCCGGCCGGGAACGAAATTAAAAATATTGAAATTTGACGTTACTGGCTGTTTTTGTGATGTGTATTTTCACACATATAAATGCATTTAAAATTTGTCAACCCGACCGGAGATCGAAACTGAAAATATTGAAAAAATCGACGTATTGGCCGGTTTTATGTGTGTGTTTACGCTTAATAATGCATTTGAATTTGATCTACCCGGCCGGGGAACGAAATTAAAAATATTGAAATTTGACGTTATGGCTGTTTTGTTGTGTATTTTCACACATATAAATGCATTTAAAGATGGTCAACCCGGCCGGAGAACGAAACTGAAAATATTGAAAAATTGACGTTTTGGCCGTTTATATGTGTGTGTTTACGCTTAATAATGCATTTGAATTTTATCTACCCGGCCATGGAACGAAATTAAAAATATTGAAAAATTGACGTTATGGCTGGTTTGATGTGTATTTTCATACATATAAATGCATTTAAAATTGGTCAACGCGGCCGGGGAACGAAACAGAAAATATTGAAAAATTGACGTTTTGGCCGTTTATATGAGTGTGTTTACGCTTAATAATGCATTTGAATTTGATCTACCCGGCCGGGGAACGAAATTAAAAATATTCGAAAATTGACGTTTTGGCCGGTTTGATGTGTATTTTCACACATATAAATGCATTTAAAATTGGTCAACCCGGCCGAAGTACGAAACTGAAAATATTGAAAAATCGAAGTGTTGGCCGGTTTTATGTGTGTGTTTACGCATAAAAATACATTTGAATTTGACCTAGCCCAGCCATTAAACGAAATTAGAAATATTGAAAAATTGACGCTTTGGCCGGTTTGATGTGTATTTTCACACATATAAATGCATTTAAAATTTGTCAACCCGGCCGGAGAACGAAACTGAAAATATTGAAAAAATCGACGTATTGGCCGGTTTTATATGTGTGTTTACGCATAAAAATACATTTGAATTTAATCTAGCCCAGCCATTAAACGAAATTAAAAAAAATTGAAAACTTGACGTTTTGGCTGGTTTGATGTGTATTTTCTCACATATAAATGCATTTAAAATTTGTCAACCCGGCCGGAGAACGAAACTGCAAATATTGAAAAAATCGACGTATTGGCCGGTTTTATGCGTGTGTTTACGCATAAAAATACGTTTGAATTTGATCTACCCGGGCATGAAACGAAATTAAAAATATTGAAATTTGACGTTATGGATGTTTTGATGTGTATTTTCACACATATAAATGCATTTAAAATTGGTCAACGCGGCCGGGGAACGAAACTGAAAATATTGAAAAATTGACGTTTTGGCCGTTTATATGTGTGTGTTTACGCTTAATAATGCATTTGAATTTGATCTACCCGGCCGGGGAACGAAATTAAAAATATTGAAAAATTGACGTTTTGGCCGGTTGGATGTGTATTTTCACACATATAAATGCATTTACTATTGGTCAACCCGGCCGAAGTACGAAACTGAAAATATTGAAAAAATCGACGTATTGGCCGGTTTTATGTGTGTGTTTACGCATAAAAATACATTTGATTTTGATCTAGCCCAACCATTAAACGAAATTAAAAATATTGAAAAATTGACGTTTTGGTCGGTTTGATGTGTATTTTCACACATATAAATGCATTTAAAATTGGTCAACGCGGCCGGGGATCGACAAACTGAAAATATTGAAAAATTGACGTTTTGGCCGTTTATATGTGTGTGTTTACGCTTAATAATGCATTTGAATTTGATCTACCCGGCCGGGGAACGAAATTAAAAATATTGAAAAATTGACGTTTTGCCGGTTTGATGTGAATTTTCACACATATAAATGCATTTAAAATTGGTCAACCCGGCCGAAGTACGAAACTGAAAATATTGAAAAAATCGAAGTTTTGGCCGGTTTTATGTGTGTGTTTACGCATAAAAATACATTTGAATTTGATCTAGCCCAGCCATTAAACGAAATTAAAAATATTGAAAAATCGACGTTTTGGCCGGTTTGATGTGTATTTTCACACATATCAATGCATTTAAAATTTGTCAACCCGGCCGGAGAACGAAACTGAAAATATTGAAAAAATCGACGTATTGGCCGGTTTTATGTGTGTGTTTACGCATAAAAATACATTTGAATTTGATCTAGCCCAGCCATTAAACGAAATTAAAAATATTGAAAAATTGACGTTTTTGCTGGTTTGATGTGTATTTTCTCTCATATAAATGCATTTAAAATTTGTCAACCCGGCCGGAGAACGAAACTGAAAATATTGAAATAATCGACGTATTGGCCGGTTTTATGTGTGTGTTTACGCTTAATAATGCATTTGAATTTGATCTACCCGGCCGGGGAACGAAATTAAAAATATTGAAAAATTGACGTTTTGGCCGGTTTCATGTGTATTTTCACACATATAAATGCATTTACTATTGGTCAACCCGGCCGAAGTACGAAACTGAAAATATTGAAAAATTGACGTTTGGCCGGTTTGATGTGTATTTTCACACATATAAATGCATTTAAAATTTGTCAACCCGGCCGGTGAACGAAACTGAAAATATTGATAAAATCGACGTATTGGCCGGTTTTATGTGTGTGTTTACGCATAAAAATATGTTTGAATTTGATCTACCTGGGCATGGAACGAAATTAAAAATATTGAAATTTGACGTTATGGCTGTATTGATGTGTATTTTCACACATATAAATGCATTTTAATTTGATCAACGCGGCCGGGGAACGAAACTGAAAATATTGAAAAATTGACGTTTTGGCCGTTTATATGTGTGTGTTTACGCTTAATAATGCATTTGAATTTGATCTACCCGGCCAGGGAGCGAAATTCAAAATATTGAAAAATTGACGTTTTGGCCGTTTATATGTGTGTGTTTACGCTTAATAATGTATTTGAATTTGATCTACCCGGCCGGGGAACGAAATTAAAAATATTGAAAAATTGACGTTATGGCTGGTTTGATGTGTATTTCCACACATATAAATGCATTTCAATTTGATCATCGCGGCCGGGGAACGAAATTAAAAATATAAAAAATCGACGTTTTGGCCGGTTTGATGTGTATTTTCACACATATCAATGCATTTAAAATTTGTCAACCCGGCCGGAGAACGAAACTGAAAATATTGAAAAAATCGACGTATTGGCCGGTTTTATGTGTGTATTTACGCATAAAAATACATTTGAATTTGATCTACCCGGCCATGGAACGAAATTAAAAATATTGAAAAATTAACGTTATGGCTGGTTTGATGTGTATTTTCCCACATATAAATGCATTTAAAATTGGTCAACGCGGCCGGGGAACGAAACTGAAAATATTGAAAAGTGGACGTTTTGGCCGTTTATATGTGTGTGTTTACGCATAAAAATACATTTGAATTTGATCTACCCGGCCATGGAACGAAATTAAAAATATTGAAAAATTGACGTTTTGGCCGGTTTGATGTGTATTTTCACACATATAAATGCATTTAAAATTGGTCAACGCGGCCGGGGAACGAAACTGAAAATATTGAAAAATTGACGTTTTGGCCGTTTATATATGTGTGTTTACGCTTAATAATGCATTTTTATTTGATCTACCCGGCCGGGGAACGAAATTAAAAATATAGAAAAATTGACGTTATGGCTGGTTTGATGTGTATTTTCATACATATAAATGCTTTTAAAATTGGTCAACGCTGTCGGGGAACGAAACTGAAAATATTGAAAAATTGACGTTTTGGCCGTTTATATGTGTCTGTTTACGCTTAATAATGCATTTGAATTTGATCTACCCGGTCGGGGAACGAAATTAAAAATATTGAAAAATAGACGTTATGGCTGGTTTGATGTGTATTTTCACACATATAAATGCATTTAAAATTGTCAACCCGGCCGGAGAACGAAACTGAAAATATTGAAAAAATCGACGTATTGGCCGGTTTTATGTGTGTGTTTACGCATAAAAATACATTTGAATTTGATCTACCCGGCCATGGAACGAAATTAAAAATATTGAAAAATTAACGTTATGGCTGGTTTGATGTGTATTTTCCCACATATAAATGCATTTAAAATTGGTCAACGCGGCCGGGGAACGAAACTGAAAATATTGAAAAATGGACGTTTTGGCCGTTTATATGTGTGTGTTTACGCTTAATAATGCATTTGAATTTGATCTACCCGGCCATGGAACGAAATTAAAAATATTGAAAAATTGACGATATGGCTGGTTTGATGTGTATTTTCACACATATAAATGCATTTTAATTTGATCAACGCGGCCGGGGAACGAAACTGAAAATATTGAAAAATTGACGTTTTGGCCGTTTATATTTGTGTGTTTACGCTTAATAATGCATTTGAATTTGATCTACCCGGCCGGGGAACGAAATTAAAAATATTGAAAAATTGACGTTTTGGCCGGTTTGATGTGTATTTTCACACATATAAATGCATTTAAAATTGGTCAACGCGGCCGGGGAACGAGACTGAAAATATTGAAAAATTGACGTTTTGGCCGTTTATATGTGTGTGTTTACGCTTAATAATGCCTTTGAATTTGATCTACCCGTCCGGGGAACGAAATTAAAAATATAGAAAAATTGACGTTATGGCCGGTTTGATGTGTATTTTCACACATATAAATGCATTTAAAATTGGTCAACGCGGCCGGGGAACGAAACTGAAAATATTGAAAAATTGACGTTTTGGCCGTTTATATGTGTGTGTTTACGCTTAATAATGCATTTTTATTTGATCTACCCGGCCGGGGAACGAAATTAAAAATATAAAAAAATTGACGTTATGGCTGGCTTGATGTGTATTTTCCCACATATAAATGCATTTAAAATTGGTCAACGCGGCCGGGGAACGAAACTGAAAATATTGAAAAATTGACGTTTTGGCCGTTTATATGTGTGTGTTAACGCTTAATAATGCATTTGAATTTGATCTACCCGTCCGGGGAACGAAATTAAAAATATAGAAAAATTGACGTTATGGCCGGTTTGATGTGTATTTTCACACATATAAATGCATTTAAAATTGGTCAACCCGGCCGGGAGAACGAAACTGAAAATATTGAAAAATTGACGTTTTGGCCGTTTATATGTGTGTGTTTACGCTTAATAATGCATTTTTATTTGATCTACCCGGCCGGGGAACGAAATTAAAAATATTGAAAAATTGACGTTATGGCTGGTTGATGTGTATTTTCACACATATAAATGCATTTAAAATTGGTCAACGCGGCCGGGGAACGAAACTGAAAATATTGAAAAATTGACGTTTTGGCCGTTTATATGTGTGTGTTTAACGCTTAATAATGCATTTGAATTTGATCTACCCGTCCGGGGAACGAAATTAAAAATATAGAAAAATTGACGTTATGGCCGGTTTGATGTGTATTTTCACACATATAAATGCATTTAAAATTGTCAACCCGGCCGGAGAACGAAACTGAAAATATTGAAAAAATCGACGTATTGGCCGGTTTTATGTGTGTGTTTACGCATTAATAATACATTTGAATTTGATCTACCCGGCCATGGAACGAAATTAAAAATATTGAAAAATTAACGTTATGGCTGGTTTGATGTGTATTTACCCACATATAAATGCATTTAAAATTGGTCAACGCGGCCGGGGAACGAAACTGAAAATATTGAAAAATTGACGTTTTGGCCGTTTATATGTGTGTGTTAACGCTTAATAATGCATTTTTATTTGATCTACCCGGCCGGGGAACGAAATTAAAAATATAAAAAAATTGACGTTATGGCTGGCTTGATGTGTATTTTCATACATATAAATGCTTTTAAAATTGGTCAACGCTGTCGGGGAACGAAACTGAAAATATTGAAAAATTGACGTTTTGGCCGTTTATATGTGTCTGTTTACGCTCAATAATGCATTTGAATTTGATCTACCCGGTCGGGGAACGAAATGAACAATATTGAAAAATTGACGGTATGGCTGGTTTGATGTGTATTTTCACACATATAAATGCATTTAAAATTGTCAACCCGGCCGGAGAACGAAACTGAAAATATTGAAAAAATCGACGTATTGGCCGGTTTTATGTGTGTGTTTACGCATAAAAATACATTTGAATTTGATCTACCCGGCCGGGGAACGAAATTAAAAATATTGAAAAATTGACGTTATGGCTGGTTTGATGTGTATTTCCACACATATAAATGCATTTCAATTTGATCATCGCGGCCGGGGAACGAAATTAAAAATATTGAAAAATTGACGTTTTGGCCGGTTTGATGTGTATTTTCACACATATAAATGCATTTAAAATTTGTCAACCCGGCCGGAGAACGAAACTGAAAATATTGAAAAAATCGACGTATTGGCCGGTTTTATGTGTGTGTTTACGCATAAAAATACATTTGAATTTGATCTACCCGGGCATGGAACGAAATTAAAAATATTGAAAAATTGACGTTATGGCTGGTTTGATTTGCATTTTCACACATATAAATGCATTTAAAATTGGTCAACGCGGCCGGGGAACGAAACTGAAAATATTGAAAAATGGACGTTTTGGCCGTTTATATGTGTGTGTTTACGCTTAATAATGCATTTGAATTTGATCTACCCGGCCGGGGAGCGAAATTAAAAATATTGAAAAATTGACGTTTTGGCAGGTTTGATGTGTATTTTCACATATTTAAATGCATTTAAAATTGGTCAACGCGGCCGGGGAACGAAACTGAAAATATTGAAAAATGGACGTTTTGGCCGTTTATATGTGTGTGTTTACGCTTAATAATGCATTTGAATTTGATCTACCCGGCCATGGAACGAAATTAAAAATATTGAAAAATTAACGTTATGGCTGGTTTGATGTGTATTTACCCACATATAAATGCATTTAAAATTGGTCAACGCGGCCGGGGAACGAAACTGAAAATATTGAAAAATTGACGTTTTGGCCGTTTATATGTGTGTGTTAACGCTTAATAATGCATTTTTATTTGATCTACCCGGCCGGGGAACGAAATTAAAAATATAAAAAAATTGACGTTATGGCTGGCTTGATGTGTATTTTCATACATATAAATGCTTTTAAAATTGGTCAACGCTGTCGGGGAACGAAACTGAAAATATTGAAAAATTGACGTTTTGGCCGTTTATATGTGTCTGTTTACGCTCAATAATGCATTTGAATTTGATCTACCCGGTCGGGGAACGAAATGAAAAATATTGAAAAATTGACGGTATGGCTGGTTTGATGTGTATTTTCACACATATAAATGCATTTAAAATTGTCAACCCGGCCGGAGAACGAAACTGAAAATATTGAAAAAATCGACGTATTGGCCGGTTTTATGTGTGTGTTTACGCATAAAAATACATTTGAATTTGATCTACCCGGCCGGGGAACGAAATTAAAAATATTGAAAAATTGACGTTATGGCTGGTTTGATGTGTATTTCCACACATATAAATGCATTTCAATTTGATCATCGCGGCCGGGGAACGAAATTAAAAATATTGAAAAATTGACGTTTTGGCCGGTTTGATGTGTATTTTCACACATATAAATGCATTTAAAATTTGTCAACCCGGCCGGAGAACGAAACTGAAAATATTGAAAAAATCGACGTATTGGCCGGTTTTATGTGTGTGTTTACGCATAAAAATACATTTGAATTTGATCTACCCAGGGCATGGAACGAAATTAAAAATATTGAAAAATTGACGTTATGGCTGGTTTGATTTGCATTTTCACACATATAAATGCATTTAAAATTGGTCAACGCGGCCGGGGAACGAAACTGAAAATATTGAAAAATGGACGTTTTGGCCGTTTATATGTGTGTGTTTACGCTTAATAATGCATTTGAATTTGATCTACCCGGCCGGGGAGCGAAATTAAAAATATTGAAAAATTGACGTTTTGGCAGGTTTGATGTGTATTTTCACATATTTAAATGCATTTAAAATTGGTCAACGCGGCCGGGGAACGAAACTGAAAATATTGAAAAATTGACGTTTTGGCCGTTTATATGTGTGTGTTTACGCTTAATAATGCATTTGAATTTGATCTACCCGGCCATGGAACGAAATTAAAAATATTGAAAAATTGACGATATGGCTGGTTTGATGTGTATTTTCACACATATAAATGCATTTAAAATTGGTCAACGCGGCCGGGGAACGAGACTGAAAATATTGAAAAATTGACGTTTTGGCCGTTTATATGTGTGTGTTTACGCTTAATAATGCCTTTGAATTTGATCTACCCGTCCGGGGAACGAAATTAAAAATATAGAAAAATTGACGTTTTGGCCGGTTTGATGTGTATTTTCACACATATAAATGCATTTAAAATTGGTCAACCCGGCCGAAGTACGAAACTGAAAATATTGAAAAATCGAAGTGTTGGCCGGTTTTATGTGTGTGTTTACGCATAAAAATACATTTGAATTTGACCTAGCCCAGCCATTAAACGAAATTAGAAATATTGAAAAATTGACGCTTTGGCCGGTTTTGATGTGTATTTTCACACATATAAATGCATTTAAAATTTGTCAACCCGGCCGGAGAACGAAACTGAAAATATTGAAAAAATCGACGTATTGGCCGGTTTTATATGTGTGTTTACGCATAAAAATACATTTGAATTTAATCTAGCCCAGCCATTAAACGAATTTAAAAAAAATTGAAAACTTGACGTTTTGGCTGGTTTGATGTGTATTTTCTCACATATAAATGCATTTAAAATTTGTCAACCCGGCCGGAGAACGAAACTGCAAATATTGAAAAAATCGACGTATTGGCCGGTTTTATGCGTGTGTTTACGCATAAAAATACGTTTGAATTTGATCTACCCGGGCATGAAACGAAATTAAAAATATTGAAATTTGACGTTATGGATGTTTTGATGTGTATTTTCACACATATAAATGCATTTAAAATTGGTCAACGCGGCCGGGGAACGAAACTGAAAATATTGAAAAATTGACGTTTTGGCCGTTTATATGTGTGTGTTTACGCTTAATAATGCATTTGAATTTGATCTACCCGGCCATGGAACGAAATTAAAAATATTGAAAAATTGACGATATGGCTGGTTTGATGTGTATTTTCACACATATAAATGCATTTAAAATTGGTCAACGCGGCCGGGGAACGAGACTGAAAATATTGAAAAATTGACGTTTTGGCCGTTTATATGTGTGTGTTTACGCTTAATAATGCCTTTGAATTTGATCTACCCGTCCGGGGAACGAAATTAAAAATATAGAAAAATTGACGTTTTGGCCGGTTTGATGTGTATTTTCACACATATAAATGCATTTAAAATTGGTCAACCCGGCCGAAGTACGAAACTGAAAATATTGAAAAATCGAAGTGTTGGCCGGTTTTATGTGTGTGTTTACGCATAAAAATACATTTGAATTTGACCTAGCCCAGCCATTAAACGAAATTAGAAATATTGAAAAATTGACGCTTTGGCCGGTTTGATGTGTATTTTCACACATATAAATGCATTTAAAATTTGTCAACCCGGCCGGAGAACGAAACTGAAAATATTGAAAAAATCGACGTATTGGCCGGTTTTATATGTGTGTTTACGCATAAAAATACATTTGAATTTAATCTAGCCCAGCCATTAAACGAATTTAAAAAAAATTGAAAACTTGACGTTTTGGCTGGTTTGATGTGTATTTTCTCACATATAAATGCATTTAAAATTTGTCAACCCGGCCGGAGAACGAAACTGCAAATATTGAAAAAATCGACGTATTGGCCGGTTTTATGCGTGTGTTTACGCATAAAAATACGTTTGAATTTGATCTACCCGGGCATGAAACGAAATTAAAAATATTGAAATTTGACGTTATGGATGTTTTGATGTGTATTTTCACACATATAAATGCATTTAAAATTGGTCAACGCGGCCGGGGAACGAAACTGAAAATATTGAAAAATTGACGTTTTGGCCGTTTATATGTGTGTGTTTACGCTTAATAATGCATTTGAATTTGATCTACCCGGCCGGGGAACGAAATTAAAAATATTGAAAGATTGACGTTATGGCTGGTTTGATGTGTATTTCCACACATATAAATGCATTTCAATTTGATCATCGCGGCCGGGGAACGAAATTAAAAATATTGAAAAATTGACGTTTTGGCCGGTTTGATGTGTATTTTCACACATATAAATGCATTTAAAATTTGTCAACCCGGCCGGAGAACGAAACTGAAAATATTGAAAAAATCGACGTATTGGCCGGTTTTATGTGTGTGTTTACGCATAAAAATACATTTGAATTTGATCTACCCAGGGCATGGAACGAAATTAAAAATATTGAAAAATTGACGTTATGGCTGGTTTGATTTGCATTTTCACACATATAAATGCATTTAAAATTGGTCAACGCGGCCGGGGAACGAAACTGAAAATATTGAAAAATGGACGTTTTGGCCGTTTATATGTGTGTGTTTACGCTTAATAATGCATTTGAATTTGATCTACCCGGCCGGGGAGCGAAATTAAAAATATTGAAAAATTGACGTTTTGGCAGGTTTGATGTGTATTTTCACATATTTAAATGCATTTAAAATTGGTCAACGCGGCCGGGGAACGAAACTGAAAATATTGAAAAATGGACGTTTTGGCCGTTTATATGTGTGTGTTTACGCTTAATAATGCATTTGAATTTGATCTACCCGGCCATGGAACGAAATTAAAAATATTGAAAAATTGACGATATGGCTGGTTTGATGTGTATTTTCACACATATAAATGCATTTAAAATTGGTCAACGCGGCCGGGGAACGAAACTGAAAATATTGAAAAATTGACGTTTTGGCCGTTTATATTTGTGTGTTTACGCTTAATAATGCATTTAAATTTGATCTACCCGGCCATGGAACGAAATTAAAAATATTGAAAAATTGACGATATGGCTGGTTTGATGTGTATTTTCACACATATAAATGCATTTAAAATTGGTCAACGCGGCCGGGGAACGAAACTGAAAATATTGAAAAATTGACGTTTTGGCCGTTTATATGTGTGTGTTTACGCTTAATAATGCATTTGAGTTTGATCTACCCGGCCATGGAACGAAATTAAAAATATTGAAAAATTGACGATATGGCTGGTTTGATGTGTATTTTCACACATATAAATGCATTTAAAATTGGTCAACGCGGCCGGGGAACGAGACTGAAAATATTGAAAAATTGACGTTTTGGCCGTTTATATGTGTGTGTTTACGCTTAATAATGCCTTTGAATTTGATCTACCCGTCCGGGGAACGAAATTAAAAATATTGAAAAATTGACGTTATGGCTGGTTTGATTTGCATTTTCACACATATAAATGCATTTAAAATTGGTCAACGCGGCCGGGGAACGAAACTGAAAATATTGAAAAATTGACGTTTTGGCCGTTTATATGTGTGTGTTTACGCTTAATAATGCATTTGAATTTGATCTACCCGGCCATGGAACGAAATTAAAAATATTGAAAAATTGACGATATGGCTGGTTTGATGTGTATTTTCACACATATAAATGCATTTAAAATTGGTCAACGCGGCCGGGGAACGAGACTGAAAATATTGAAAAATTGACGTTTTGGCCGTTTATATGTGTGTGTTTACGCTTAATAATGCCTTTGAATTTGATCTACCCGTCCGGGGAACGAAATTAAAAATATAGAAAAATTGACGTTTTGGCCGGTTTGATGTGTATTTTCACACATATAAATGCATTTAAAATTGGTCAACCCGGCCGAAGTACGAAACTGAAAATATTGAAAAATCGAAGTGTTGGCCGGTTTTATGTGTGTGTTTACGCATAAAAATACATTTGAATTTGACCTAGCCCAGCCATTAAACGAAATTAGAAATATTGAAAAATTGACGCTTTGGCCGGTTTGATGTGTATTTTCACACATATAAATGCATTTAAAATTTGTCAACCCGGCCGGAGAACGAAACTGAAAATATTGAAAAAATCGACGTATTGGCCGGTTTTATATGTGTGTTTACGCATAAAAATACATTTGAATTTAATCTAGCCCAGCCATTAAACGAAATTAAAAATATTGAAAAATTGACGTTTTGGCTGGTTTGATGTGTATTTTCTCACATATAAATGCATTTAAATTTGTCAACCCGGCCGGAGAACGAAACTGCAAATATTGAAAAAATCGACGTATTGGCCGGTTTTATGTGTGTGTTTACGCATAAAAATACGTTTGAATTTGATCTACCCGGGCATGAAACGAAATTAAAAATATTGAAATTTGACGTTATGGATGTTTTGATGTGTATTTTCACACATATAAATGCATTTAAAATTGGTCAACGCGGCCGGGGAACGAAACTGAAAATATTGAAAAATTGACGTTTTGGCCGTTTATATGTGTGTGTTTACGCTTAATAATGCATTTGAATTTGATCTACCCGGCCGGGGAACGAAATTAAAAATATTGAAAAATTGACGTTTTGGCCGGTTGGATGTGTATTTTCACACATATAAATGCATTTACTATTGGTCAACCCGGCCGAAGTACGAAACTGAAAATATTGAAAAAATCGACGTATTGGCCGGTTTTATGTGTGTGTTTACGCATAAAAATACATTTGATTTTGATCTAGCCCAACCATTAAACGAAATTAAAATATTGAAAAATTGACGTTTTGGTCGGTTTGATGTGTATTTTCACACATATAAATGCATTTAAAATTGGTCAACGCGGCCGGGGAACGACAAACTGAAAATATTGAAAAATTGACGTTTTGGCCGTTTATATGTGTGTGTTTACGCTTAATAATGCATTTGAATTTGATCTACCCGGCCGGGGAACGAAATTAAAAATATTGAAAAATTGACGTTTTGCCGGTTTGATGTGAATTTTCACACATATAAATGCATTTAAAATTGGTCAACCCGGCCGAAGTACGAAACTGAAAATATTGAAAAAATCGAAGTTTTGGCCGGTTTTATGTGTGTGTTTACGCATAAAAATACATTTGAATTTGATCTAGCCCAGCCATTAAACGAAATTAAAAATATTGAAAAATCGACGTTTTGGCCGGTTTGATGTGTATTTTCACACATATCAATGCATTTAAAATTTGTCAACCCGGCCGGAGAACGAAACTGAAAATATTGAAAAAATCGACGTATTGGCCGGTTTTATGTGTGTGTTTACGCATAAAAATACATTTGAATTTGATCTAGCCCAGCCATTAAACGAAATTAAAAATATTGAAAAATTGACGTTTTTGCTGGTTTGATGTGTATTTTCTCACATATAAATGCATTTAAAATTTGTCAACCCGGCCGGAGAACGAAACTGAAAATATTGAAATAATCGACGTATTGGCCGGTTTTATGTGTGTGTTTACGCTTAATAATGCATTTGAATTTGATCTACCCGGCCGGGGAACGAAATTAAAAATATTGAAATTTGACGTTTTGGCCGGTTTGATGTGTATTTTCACACATATAAATGCATTTACTATTGGTCAACCCGGCCGAAGTACGAAACTGAAAATATTGAAAAATTGACGTTTGGCCGGTTTGATGTGTATTTTCACACATATAAATGCATTTAAAATTTGTCAACCCGGCCGGTGAACGAAACTGAAAATATTGATAAAATCGACGTATTGGCCGGTTTTATGTGTGTGTTTACGCATAAAAATATGTTTGAATTTGATCTACCCGGGCATGGAACGAAATTAAAAATATTGAAATTTGACGTTATGGCTGTATTGATGTGTATTTTCACACATATAAATGCATTTTAATTTGATCAACGCGGCCGGGGAACGAAACTGAAAATATTGAAAAATTGACGTTTTGGCCGTTTATATGTGTGTGTTTACGCTTAATAATGCATTTGAATTTGATCTACCCGGCCAGGGAGCGAAATTCAAAATATTGAAAAATTGACGTTTTGGCCGTTTATATGTGTGTGTTTACGCTTAATAATGTATTTGAATTTGATCTACCCGGCCGGGGAACGAAATTAAAAATATTGAAAAATTGACGTTATGGCTGGTTTGATGTGTATTTCCACACATATAAATGCATTTCAATTTGATCATCGCGGCCGGGGAACGAAATTAAAAATATAAAAAATCGACGTTTTGGCCGGTTTGATGTGTATTTTCACACATATCAATGCATTTAAAATTTGTCAACCCGGCCGGAGAACGAAACTGAAAATATTGAAAAAATCGACGTATTGGCCGGTTTTATGTGTGTATTTACGCATAAAAATACATTTGAATTTGATCTACCCGGCCATGGAACGAAATTAAAAATATTGAAAATTAACGTTATGGCTGGTTTGATGTGTATTTTCCCACATATAAATGCATTTAAAATTGGTCAACGCGGCCGGGGAACGAAACTGAAAATATTGAAAAGTGGACGTTTTGGCCGTTTATATGTGTGTGTTTACGCATAAAAATACATTTGAATTTGATCTACCCGGCCATGGAACGAAATTAAAAATATTGAAAAATTGACGTTTGGCCTGGTTTGATGTGTATTTTCACACATATAAATGCATTTAAAATTGGTCAACGCGGCCGGGGAACGAAACTGAAAATATTGAAAAATTGACGTTTTGGCCGTTTATATATGTGTGTTTACGCTTAATAATGCATTTTATTTGATCTACCCGGCCGGGGAACGAAATTAAAAATATAGAAAAATTGACGTTATGGCTGGTTTGATGTGTATTTTCATACATATAAATGCATTTAAAATTGGTCAACGCGGTCGGGGAACGAAACTGAAATATTGAAAAATTGACGTTTTGGCCGTTTATATGTGTCTGTTTACGCTTAATAATGCATTTGAATTTGATCTACCCGGTCGGGGAACGAAATTAAAAATATTGAAAAATTGACGTTATGGCTGGTTTGATGTGTATTTTCACACATATAAATGCATTTAAAATTGGTCAACCGCTGCCGGAGAACGAAACTGAAAATATTGAAAAAATCGACGTATTGGCCGGTTTTATGTGTTGTTTACGCATAAAATAGCATTTGAATTTGATCTACCCGGCCAGGGAACGAAATTAAAAATATTGAAAAATTAGACGTTATGGCTGGTTTGATGTGTATTTTCACACATATAAATGCATTTAAAATTGGTCAACGCGGCCGGGGAACGAAACTGAAAATATTGAAAAATGGACGTTTTGGCCGTTTATATGTGTGTGTTTACGCTTAATAATGCATTTGAATTTGATCTACCCGGCCATGGAACGAAATTAAAAATATGAAAAATTGACGTTATGGCTGGTTGATGTGTATTTTCCACATATAAATGCATTAAATTGGTCAACGCGGCCGGGGAACGAAACTGAAAATATTGAAAAATGGACGTTTTGGCCGTTTATATGTGTTGTTTACGCTTAATAATGCATTTGAATTTGATCTACCCGGCCAGGGAACGAAATTAAAAATATTGAAAAATTGACGATTATGGCTGGTTTGATGTGTATTTTCACACATATAAATGCATTTAAATTTGTCAACCGCGGCCGGGGAACGAAACTGAAAATATTGAAAAATTGACGTTTTGGCCGTTTATATGTGTGTGTTTACGCTTAATAATGCATTTGAATTTGATCTACCCGGCCGGGGAACGAAATTAAAAATATTGAAAAATTGACGTTTTGGCCGGTTTGATGTGTATTTTCACACATATAAATGCATTTAAAATTGGTCAACGCGGCCGGGGAACGAGACTGAAAATATTGAAAAATTGACGTTTTGGCCGTTTATATGTGTGTGTTTACGCTTAATAATGCCTTTGAATTTGATCTACCCGTCCGGGGAACGAAATTAAAAATATAGAAAAATTGACGTTATGGCCGGTTTGATGTGTATTTTCACACATATAAATGCATTTAAAATTGGTCAACGCGGCCGGGGAACGAAACTGAAAATATTGAAAAATTGACGTTTTGGCCGTTTATATGTGTGTGTTTACGCTTAATAATGCATTTTTATTTGATCTACCCGGCCGGGAACGAAATTAAAAATATAAAAAATTGACGTTATGGCTGGCTTGATGTGTATTTTCCCACATATAAATGCATTTAAAATTGGTCAACGCGGCCGGGGAACGAAACTGAAAATATTGAAAAATTGACGTTTTGGCCGTTTATATGTGTGTGTTAACGCTTAATAATGCATTTGAATTTGATCTACCCGTCCGGGGAACGAAATTAAAAATATAGAAAAATTGACGTTATGGCCGGTTTTGATGTGTATTTTCACACATATAAATGCATTTAAATTGGTCAACCGCGGCCGGGAGAACGAAACTGAAAATATTGAAAAATCGACGTTATTGGCCGGTTTATATGTGTGTGTTTACGCATAATAATGACATTTGAATTTGATCTACCCGGCCATGGAACGAAATTAAAAATATTGAAAAATGTACGTTATGGCTGGTTTGATGTGTATTTTCCCACATATAAATGCATTTAAAATTGGTCAACGCTGTCGCGGGAACGAAACTGAAAATATTGAAAATTGACGTTTTGGCCGTTTATATGTGTGTGTTAACGCTTAATAATGCATTTGAATTTGATCTACCCGGCCGGGGAACGAAATTAAAAATATTGAAAAAATTGACGTTATGGCCGGTTTGATGTGTATTTTCACACATATAAATGCATTTAAAATTGGTCAACGCGGCCGGGGAACGAAACTGAAATATTGAAAAATTGACCGTTTTGGCCGTTTATATGTGTGTGTTTACGCTTAATAATGCATTTTTATTTGATCTACCCGGCCGGGGAACGAAATTAAAAATATAAAAAAATTGACGTTATGGCTGGCTTGATGTGTATTTTCATACATATAAATGCTTTTAAAATTGGTCCACGCTGTCGGGGAACGAAACTGAAAATATTGAAAAAATTGACGTTTTGGCCGTTTATATGTGTCTGTTTACGCTCAATAATGCATTTGAATTTGATCTACCCGGTCGGGGAACGAATGAAAAATATGAAAAATTGACGGTATGGCTGGTTTGATGTGTATTTTCACACATATAAATTGCATTTAAAATTGTCAACCCGGCCGGAGAACGAAACTGAAAATATTGAAAAAATCGACGTATTGGCCGGTTTTATGTGTGTGTTTACGCATAAAAATACATTTGAATTTGATCTACCCGGGCATGGAACGAAATTAAAAATATTGAAAAATTGACGTTATGGCTGGTTTGATTTGCATTTTCACACATATAAATGCATTTAAAATTGGTCAACGCGGCCGGGGAACGAAACTGAAAATATTGAAAAATTGACGTTTTGGCCGTTATATGTGTGTGTTTACGCTTAATAATGCATTTGAATTTGATCTACCCGGCCATGGAACGAAATTAAAAATATTGAAAAATTGACGATATGGCTGGTTTGATGTGTATTTTCACACATATAAATGCATTTAAAATTGGTCAACGCGGCCGGGGAACGAGACTGAAAATATTGAAAAATTGACGTTTTGGCCGTTTATATGTGTGTGTTTACGCTTAATAATGCCTTTGAATTTGATCTACCCGTCCGGGGAACGAAATTAAAAATATTGAAAAATTGACGTTATGGCTGGTTTGATTTGCATTTTCACACATATAAATGCTTTAAAATGGTCAACGCGGCCGGGGAACGAAACTGAAAATATTGAAAAATTGACGTTTTGGCCGTTTATATGTGTGTGTTTACGCTTAATAATGCATTTGAATTTGATCTACCCGGCCCTGGAACGAAATTAAAACTATTGAAAAATTGACGATATGGCTGGTTTGATGTGTATTTTCACACATATAAATGCATTTAAAATTGGTCAACGCGGCCGGGGAACGAGACTGAAAATATTGAAAAATTGACGTTTTGGCCGTTTATATGTGTGTGTTTACGCTTAATAATGCCTTTGAATTTGATCTACCCGTCCGGGGAACGAAATTAAAAATATAGAAAAATTGACGTTATGGCTGGTATGATGTGTATTTTCATACATATAAATGCTTTTAAAATTGGTCAACGCTGTCGGGGAACGAAACTGAAAATATTGAAAAATTGACGTTTTGGCCGTTTATATGTGTGTGTTAACGCTTAATAATGCATTTGAATTTGATCTACCCGGCCGGGGAACGAAATTAAAAATATTGAAAAATTGACGTTATGGCCGGTTTGATGTGTATTTTCACACATATAAATGCATTTAAAATTGGTCAACGCGGCCGGGGAACGAAACTGAAAATATTGAAAAATTGACGTTTTGGCCGTTTATATGTGTGTGTTTACGCTTAATAATGCATTTTTATTTGATCTACCCGGCCGGGGAACGAAATTAAAAATATAAAAAAATTGACGTTATGGCTGGCTTGATGTGTATTTTCATACATATAAATGCTTTTAAAATTGGTCAACGCTGTCGGAAAACGAAACTGAAAATATTGAAAAATTGACGTTTTGGCCGTTTATATGTGTCTGTTTACGCTCAATAATGCATTTGAATTTGATCTACCCGGTCGGAACGAAATGAAAATATGAAAAATTGACGTATGGCTGTTTGATGTGTATTTTCACACATATAAATGCATTTAAAATTTGTCAACGCGGCCGGGGAACGAAACAGAAAATATTGAAAAATTGACGTTTTGGCCGTTTATATGTGTGTGTTTACGCTTAATAATGTATTTGAATTTGATCTACCCGGCCGGGGAACGAAATTAAAAATATTGAAAAATTGACGTTATGGCTGGTTTGATGTGTATTTCCACACATATAAATGCATTTCAATTTGATCATCCGGCCGGGGAACGAAATTAAAAATATTGAAAAATGACGTTTTGGCCGGTTTGATGTGTATTTCACACATATAAATGCATTTAAACTTTGTCAACCCGGCCGGAGAACGAAACTGAAAAATTTGAAAAAATCGACGTATTGGCCGGTTTTATGTGTGTGTTTACGCATAAAAAGACATTTGAATTTGATCTACCGGGCATGGAACGAAATTAAAAATATGAAAAATTGACGTTATGGCTGGTTTGATTTGCATTTTCACACATATAAATGCATTTAAAATTGGTCAACGCGGCCGGGGAACGAAACTGAAAATATTGAAAAATGGACGTTTTGGCCGTTTATATGTGTGTTTACGCTTAATAATGCATTTGAATTTGATCTACCCGCCGGGGAACGAAATTAATACATTTGCTTCAACAAAAACTTAGTAGATGTTCTCGCCGTCCAGGCAAAGATCTATTATTTTGTTATTTGCGGCCTATGTAAGGATGTGTGCGACGTCTCGCTCGTATAATAATCGAATTTATTGCCTGAAATGCCACTTGCATTGTCTGATGATCCTTCGGCGGTTCAGACTGATCTTCTTTAAAATCGATTGTGGCTTCCAGGACTTCTTTGGGGATATATTTCTTATCCTGGATGATGAAGGTATTAGTCCTGCTCCTTTTAAAAACAAAATTTCTTACCTTGAATTTCGTGGGCCGGCGACGAGTCTTATAATATTGGTTTACCACGCCTTCTTGACGATGGTGCATTCGTGACAGTTACTAGAGCTTTCCATATAGTATAGTGCATTATTAAACATTTTTGAAACATTTATATTCCGTCGAAATGTTATAAAATCGTTTTTAAAGCGTTCTGTATTGATTGGGCTTTCACACCAGTCTAAATGCCGCCGGTGCTCAAACTGCTGCTGAGCAAGCCAATCTTGCTATCAACGGTCTATATTCGGCTAT
>JANSJX010001187.1:0-11009 GCA_026168455.1 Theocolax elegans
GAAATCTTAAAAAAATAAAATTTCGACTTCTTAGACGGTTTAGGCGTGTATTACGTGTAACTGAATGTGAATTCAATCCACCCGGCTATGGAACGAAATCAAAAAAAAAAAATTTCGACTTCTTAGACGGTTTATGCGTGTATTACGTGTAAATATGCATTTGAATTCAATCCACCCGGCAAGGGAGCAAAATCTAAAAAAATAAAATTTCGACTTCTTAGACGGTTTATGCGTGTATTTACGTGTAAAATGCAATTGAATTCAATCCACCAGGCTATGGAACGAAATCTGAAAAAAATAAAAATTTTGACTTCTGACGGTTTATCCGTGTATTTACGTGTAATATGCATTTGAATTCAATCCACCCGGCTATGGAACGAAATTAAAAAAAAGAAAAATTCGATTCTTAGACGGTTTATGCGTGTATTTACGTGTAATATGCATTTGAATTCAATCCACCCGGCAAGGGAGAAAAATCTAAAAAATTAAAATTCAACTTCTCAGACGGTTTATGCGTGTATTTACGTGTAAATATGCATTTGAATTCAATCCACCCGCTATGGAACGAAATCTTAAAAAAATAAAAATTTCGACTCTTTAGACGGCTTATGCGTGAATTTACGTGTAAATATGCATGAATTCAATCAACCCGGCTATGGAACGAAATCTTAAAAAAATAAAATTCGACTTCTTAGACGGTTTAGGCGTGTATTTACGTGTAAATATGCATTTGAATTCAATCCACCCGGCTATGGAACGAAATCTTAAAAAAATAAAATTCGACTTCTTAGCCGGCTTATGCGTGAATTTACGTGTAAATATGCATTTGAATTCAATCCACCCGGCTAAGGACCGAATTCTTACAAAAATAAAATTTCGACTTCTTAGAGGGTTTATGCGGTGTATTTACGTGTAAATATGCATTTGAATTCAATCCACCCGGCAAGGGAGCAAAATTGAAAAAATGAAAAATTCGACTTATTAGACGGTTTATGCGTGTATTTACGTGTAAATAGCATTTGAATTCAATCCCCGGTCTGGACGAAATCTTAAAAAAATAAAATTTCGACTTCTTATACGGTTTATGCGTGTATTTACGTGAAATATGCTTTGAATTCAATCCACCCGGCAAGGGAGCAAAATCTAAAAAAATGAAAATTTTCGACTCTTAGCGTTTTATGCGTGTATTTACGTGTAAATATACATTTGAATCAATCCAACCCGGCTATGGAACGAAATCTTAAAAAAATAAAATTTCGACTCTTAGCCGGTAATGCGTGTATTTACGTGAGTAATATGCATTGATTCATTCCACCCGCCAAAGAAATGCATCTCAAAAAATGAAAATTTCGACTTCTTAGTCGGTTTATGCGTGCTTACGTATATATGCATTTGAATTCAATCCCCCGGCAAGGGAGCAAAATCTAAAAAAATAAAATTTTGACTTTTAGACGGTTTATGCGAGTATTACGTGTAAATATGCATTTGATTTCAATCACCCGGCAAGGGAGCAAAATCTAAAAAAATGAAAAATTTCGACTTCTTAGCCGGCTTATGCGTGTATTTACGTGTAAATATGCATTTGAATTCAATCCACCCGGCTATGGAACGAAATCTTAAAAAAAAAAATTCGACTTCTTAGCGGCTTATGCGTATTTACGTGTAAATATGCATTTGAATTCAATCCAACCCGCTATGGAACGAAATCTTAAAAAAATAAAAATTTCGACTTCTTAGCCGGCTAATGCGTGTATTTACGTGTAAGTAAATATGCATTTGATCATTCCACCGTCAAAGAAATGCATTCTCAAAAAATGAAAATTTTCGACTACTTAGTCGGTTATGCGTGCTTACGTGTAAATATGCATTTGAAAAAAATAAAAAATTTGACTTTTAGACGGTTTATGCGAGTATTTACGTGTAAATATGCATTTGAATTCAATCACCCGGCAAGGGAGCAAAATTGAAAAAATGAAAATTTCGACTTCTTAGCCGTTTTATGCGTGCTTACGTGTAAATATGCATTTGATTCAATCCACCCGGCAAGGGAGCAAATCTAAAAACATGAAAATTTTCGACTTCTTAGACGGTTTATGCGTGGTATTTACGTGTAAATATGCATTTGAATTCAATCCACCGACTATGGAACGAAATCTTAAAAAAATAAAAATTTCGACTTCTTAGACGGTTTATGCGTGTATTTACGTGTAAATATGCAATTGAATTCAATCCACACGGTATGGAACGAAATCTTAAAAAAATTAAAAATTTTGACTTCTTAGACGGTTTATCCGTGTATTTACGTTAAATATGCATTTGAATCAATCAACCCGGCTAGGAACGAAATCTTAAAAAAATAAAAATTTCGACTTCTTAGACGGTTTAGGGTGTATTTACGTGTAAATATGCATTTGAATCAATCCACCCGGATAGGGAACGAAATCTTAAAAAAATAAAAATTTCGACTTCTAGACGGTGTATGCGTGCTTACGTGTAAATATGCATTTGAATTCAATCCACGCGGCAAGCGTGCAAAATATAAAAAAAAAGAAATTTCGACTTCTTAGACGGTTTATGCGTGCTTAGCTGTGTAAATATGCATTTGAATCATCCACCCGGCAAGGGAGCAAAATATAAAAAATGAAAATTTTCGGACTTCTTAGCCGGCTTTGCGTGTATTTACGTGTAAATAGCATTGAATTCAATCACCCGACTAGGAACGAAATCTTACAAAAATAAAAATTTCGACTTCTTAGCCGGCTAATGCGTGTATTACGTGTAAGTAAATATGCATTTGATTCATTCCACCCGTCAAAGAAATGCATTCTCAAAAAATGAAAATTTCGACTTAGACGGTTTATGCGTGCTTACGTGTATATATGCATTGAATTCAATCCACGCGGCAAGCGTGCAAAATATAAAAAAATGAGAAATTTCGAATTCTTAGCCGGCTAATGCGTGTATTTACGTGTAAGTAAATATGCATTTGATTCGTTCCACCCGACTATGGAACAACCCGGCAAGGGAGCAAAATCTAAAAAATGAAAAATTTCGACTTCTTAGACGGTTATCCGTGCATAGTGTAAATATGTATTTGAATTCAATCCACCCGGCTATAAAACGAAATCTTAAAAAAATAAAAATTTCGATTCTTAGCCGGCTAATGCGTTGTACGTGTAAGTAATATGCATTTGATCATTCAACCCGACTATGGAACAACCCGGCAGGGAGCAAAATCTAAAAAATGAAAAATTTCGACTTAGACGGTTTATGCGTGCATACGTGTAAATATCATTTGAATTCAATCCCCCGGCAGCGTGCAAAATATAAAAAAATGAGAAATTTCGACTTCTTAGCGTCTTATGAGTGTATTTACGGTAAATATGCCATTGAATTCAACCAACGGCTATGGAACGAAATCTAAAAAAAAATAAAAATTTCGACTTCTTAGACGGTTTACGCGTGTATTACGTGTAAATATGCATTGATCATCCACCCGGCTATAAAACGAAATCTTAAAAAAATAAAAATTTCGACTTCTTAGACGGTTTATGCGTGTATTTACGTGTAAATATGCATTTGGATTCAATCAACCCGACTATGGAACGAAATCTTAAAAAATAAAAATTTCGACTTCTTAGCCGGCTAATGCGTGTAACGTGTAAGTAAATATGCATTTGATTCATTCACCCGACTATGGAACAACCGGCAAGAAAGCAAAATCTAAAAAAATGAAAAATTTCGACTTCTTGGACGGTTTATGCGTGCATAGTGTAAATATGCATTGAATTCAATCCACCCGGCAAGGGAGCAAAATCTAAAAAAATAAAAATTTTCGAACTACTTAGACGGTTATGCGTGCTTACGTGTAAATATGCATTTGAATTCATCCACCCGGCAAGGAGCAATCTAATAAAATGAAAATTTCGACTTCTTAGCCGGCTTATGCGTGATTTACGTGTAAATATGCATTTGAATTCAATCCACCGACTATGGCACGAATCTTACAAAAATAAAAATTTCGACTTCTAGCCGGCTTATGCGTGTAATTACGTGTAAGTAAATATGCATTTGATTCATTCACCGTAAAGAATGCATTCTCAAAAAATGAAAAATTTCGACTTCTTAGACGGTTTATGCGTGCGACGTGTAAATATGCATTTGAATTCAATCCACCCGGCAAGGGAGCAAATCTAATAAAATGAAAATTTCGACTTCTTAGCCGGCTTATGCGTGTATTTACGTGTATATGCATTTGAATTCAATCACCCGACTATGGAACGAAATCTTACAAAAATAAAAATTTCGACTTCTTAGCCGGCTTATGCGTGTAATTACGTGTAAGTAAATATGCATTTGATTCATTCCACCCGTCAAAGAAATGCATTCTCAAAAAATGAAAATTTTCGACTACTTAGTCAGTTTATGCGTGCTTACGTGTAAATATGCATTTGAATTCAATCCACCCGGCAAGGGAGCAAAATCTAAAAAAATAAAAAATTTGACTTTTTACACGGTTTATGCGAGTATTTACGTGTAAATATGCATTTGAATTCAATCCACCCGGCAAGGGAGCAAAATTGAAAAAAATGAAAAATTTCGACTTATAGACGGTTTATGCGTGTATTTACGTGTAAATATTCATTTGAACTCAATCCACCCGGCAAACGTGCAAAATATAAAAAAATTAAAAATTTCGCCTTATAAGACGGATTATGCGTGTATTTACGTGTAAATATGCATTTCAATGCAATCCACCCCGCAAGGGAGCAAAATATAAAAAAATTAAAAATTTCGCCTTCTTAGACGGATTATGCGTGTATTTACGTGTAAATATGCATTTCAATGCAATCCACCCGGCAAGGGAGCAAAATGTAAAAGAATAAAAAATTTCGACTTCTTAGACGGTTTATGCGTGTATTTACATGTCAGTAAATATGCATTTGATTCAATCCACCCGGCAAGGGAGCAAAATCTAAAAACATGAAAATTTTCGACTTCTTAGCCGTTTTATGCGTGTATTTACGTGTAAATATTCATTTGAATTCAATCACCCGGCTATGGAACGAAATCTTAAAAAATAAAAATTTCGACTTCTTAGCCGGCTTATGCGGTATTTACGTGTAAATATACATTTGAATTCAATCGAACCCGGCTATGGAACGAATCTTAAAAAAATAAAAATTTCGACTTCTTAGACGGTTTATGCGTGTATTTACGTGTAAATATGCATTTGAATTCAATCCACCCGGCTATGGAACGTAATCTTAAAAAATAACAAAATTTCGATTTCTTAGCCGGCTTATGCGTGTATTTACGTGTAAGAAAATATGCATTTGATTCATTTCACCCGGCAAAGGACGTGCATTCTCAAAAAATGAAAAATTCGACTTCTTAGCCGTTTTATGCGTGCTTACGTGTAAATATGCATTTGAATTCATCCACCGGCAAGGGAGCAAAATCTAAAAAAATAAAAAATTTGACTTTTTACACGGTTTATGCGAGTATTTACGTGTAAATCTGCATTTGAATTCAATCCACCCGGCAGGGAGCAAAATTGAAAAAATGAAAAATTTCGACTTATAGACGGTTTATGCGTGTATGTTGTAAATATTCATTTGAACTCAATCCACCGGCAATCGTGCAAAATATAAAAAAATTAAAAATTTCGCCTTATAAGACGGATTATGCGTGTATTACGTGTAAATATGCATTTCAATGCATCCACCCCGCAAGGGAGCAAAATATAAAAAAATTAAAATTTCGCCTTCTTAGACGGATTATGCGTGTATTTACGTGTAAATCTGCATTCAATGCAATCCACCCGGCAAGGAGCAAAATGTAAAAGAATAAAAAATTCGATTCTTAGACGGTTTATGCGTGTATTTACATGTCAGTAAATATGCATTTGATTCATCCACCCGGCAAGGGAGCAAAATCTAAAAACATGAAAATTTTCGATCTTAGCCGTTTTATGCGTGTATTTACGTGTAATATTCATTTGAATTCAATCCACCGGCTATGGAACGAAATCTTAAAAAAATAAAAATTTCGACTTCTTAGCCGGCTATGCGTGTATTTACGTGTAAATAACATTTGAATTCAATCGAACCCGGCTATGGAACGAAATCTTAAAAAAATAAAATTTCGACTTCTTAGACGGTTTATGCGTGTATTACGTGTAAATATGCATTTGAATTCAATCCACCCGGCTATGGAACGTAATCTTAAAAAAATAAAAATTTCGATTTCTTAGCCGGCTTATGCGTGTATTTACGTGTAAGAAATATGCATTTGATTCATTTCACCCGGCAAAGGGTGCATTCTCAAAAAATGAAAATTTCGACTTCTTAGCGTTTATGCGTGTTACGTGTAAATATGCATTTGAATTCAATCCACCGGCAAGGAGCAAAATCTAAAAAAATAAAAAATTTTGACTTTTTACACGGTTTATGCGAGTATTTACGTGTAAATCTGCATTTGAATTCAATCCACCGGCAAGGGAGCAAAATTAAAAATGAAAAATTTCGACTTATAGACGGTTTATGCGTGTATTTACGTGTAAATTCATTTGAACTCAATCCACGGCAATCGTGCAAAATATAAAAAAATTAAAAATTTCGCCTTATAAGACGGATGCGTGTATTTACGTGTAAATAGCTTTCAATGCAATCACCCCGCAAGGGAGCAAAATATAAAAAATTAAAAATTTCGACTTCTTAGACGGATTTATGTGTATTTACGTGTAAATATGCATTTCAATGCAATCCACCCGGCAAGGGAGCAAAATGTAAAAGAATAAAAAATTTCGACTTCTTAGACGGTTTATGCGTGTATTTACATGTCAGTAAATATGCATTTGATTCAATCCACCCGGCAAGGGAGCAAAATCTAAAAACATGAAAATTTCGATTCTTAGCGTTTATGCGTGTATTTACGTGTAAAATCATTTAATTCAATCCACCCGGCTATGGAACGAAATCTTAAAAAAATAAAAATTTCGACTTCTTAGCCGGCTTATGCGTGTATTTACGTGTAAATATACATTTGAATTCAATCCAACCCGGCTATGGAACGAAATCTTAAAAAAATAAAAATTTCGACTTCTTAGACGGTTTATGCGTGTATTTACGTGTAAATATGCATTTGAATTCAATCCACCCGGCTATGGAACGTAATCTTAAAAAAATAAAAATTTCGATTTCTTAGCCGGCTTATGCGTGTATTTACGTGTAAGAAAATATGCATTTGATTCATTTCACCCGGCAAAGGAGTGCATTCTCAAAAAATGAAAAATTTCGACTTCTTAGCCGGTTTATGCGTGCTTACGTGTAAATATGCATTTGAATTCAATTCACCCGGCAAGGGAGCAAAATCTAAAAACATGAAAATTTCGATTCTTAGACGGTTTATGCGTGCTTACGTGTAAATATGCATTTGAATTCAATCCAACCAGCAAGGGAGGAAAATCTAAAAAAATGAAAAATTTCGACTTCTTAGCTGTTTTATGCGTGTATTTACGTGTAAATATACATTTGAATTCAATCCAACCCGGCTATGGAACGAAATCTTAAAAAAAAATAAAAATTTCGACTTCTTAGGACGGTTTATGCGTGTATTTACGTGTAAATATGCATTTGGATTCAATCCACCGGCTATGGAACGGAATCTTAAAAAATAAAAATTTCGACTACTTAGACGGTTTAGGCGTGCTTACGTGTAAATATGCATTTGAATTCAATCCACCCGGCAAGGGAGCAAAATCTAAAAAAATGAAAATTCAACTTTAGACGGTTTATGCGTGTATTTACGTGTAAATATGCATTTGAATTCAATCCGGCAAGGAGGAAAATCTAAAAAAATTAAAAATTTCAACTTCTCAGACGGTTTATGCGTGTATTTACGTGTAAATATGCATTTGAATTCAATCCACCCGGCTATGGAACGAAATCTAAAAAAATAAAATTTCGACTTCTTAGCCGGCTTATGCGGAATTTACGTGTAAATATGCATTGAATTCAATCAACCCGGCTATGGAACGAAATCTTAAAAAAATAAAAATTTCGATCTTAGACGGTGTTAGGCGTGTATTTACGTGTAATATGCATTTGAATTCAATCCACCCGGCTATGGAACGAATCTTAAAAAAATAAAAATTTCGACTTCTTAGACGGTTATGCGTGTATTTAGTGTAAATATGCATTTGAATTCAATCCACCGGCAAGGGAGCAAAATCTAAAAAAATAAAAATTTCGACTTCTTAGACGGTTTATGCGTGTATTTACGTGTAAATATGCAATTGAATTCAATCCACCGGCTTATGGAACGAAATCTGAAAAAAAAAAAATTTTGACTTCTTAGACGGTTTATCCGTGTATTTACGTGTAAATATGCATTTGAATTCAACCACCCGGCTATGGAACGAAATCTAAAAAAAAGAAAAATTCGACTTTTTAGACGGTTTGCGGTGTATTTACGTGTAAATATGCATTTGAATTCAATCCACCCGGCAAGGGGAAAAAATCTAAAAAAATTAAAAATTTCAACTTCAGACGGTTTATGCGTGTATTTACGGTGTAAATATGCATTTGAATTCAATCCACCGCTATGGAACGAAATCTTAAAAAAATAAAAATTTCGACTTCTTAGGGCTTAGCGTGGAATTTACGTGTAAATATGCATTGAACAATCAACCCGGCTATGGAACGAAATCTTAAAAAAATAAAAATTTCGACTTCTTAGACGGTTTAGGCGTGTATTTACGTGTAAATATGCATTTGAATTCAATCCACGGCTATGGAACGAAATCTAAAAAAATAAAAATTCGACTTCTTAGCCGGCTTATGCGGTGAATTACGTGTAAATATGCATTTGAATTCAATCCACCCGGCTAAGGACCCGAATATTACAAAAATAAAAATTCGACTTCTTAGACGGTTTATGCGTGTATTTACGTGTAAATATGCATTTGAATTCAATCCACCCGGCAAGGGAGCAAAATTGAAAAAAATGAAAAATTCGATTTATAGACGGTTTATGGTGTATTTACGTGTAATATGCATTGAATTCAATCCACCCGGCTATTGGAACGAAATCTTAAAAAATAAAAATTTCGACTTCTTAGACGGTTTATGCGTGTATTTACGTGTAAATATGCCTTTGAATTCAATCCACCCGGCAAGGGAGCAAATCTAAAAAAATGAAAAATTTCGACTTCTTAGCTGTTTTATGCGTGTATTTACTGTAAAATAACATTTGAATTCAATCCAACCCGGCTATGGAACGAAATCTTAAAAAATAAAAATTTCGACTTCCTAGCCGGCTAATGCGTGTATTTACGTGTAAGTAAATATGCATTTGATTCATTCCACCCGCCAAAGAAATGCATTCTCAAAAAATGAAAATTTCGACTTCTTAGTCGGTTTATGCGTGCTTACGTTTATATAGGCATTTGAATTCAATCCACCGGCAGGAGCAAAATCTAAAAAAATAAATTTTTGACTTTTAGACGGTTATGCGAGTATTTACGTGTAAATATGCATTTGATTTCAATCAACCGGCAAGGGAGCAAAATCTAAAAAAAATGATTTCGACTTCTTAGCCGGCTTATGCGTTATTTACGTGTAAATATGCATTTGAATTCAATCCACCCGGCTATGGAACGAAATCTTAAAAAAATAAAATTTCGACTTCTTAGACGGTTATGCGTGTATTTACGGTAAATATGCATTTGAATTCAATCCAACCCGGCTATGGAACGAAATCTTAAAAAAATAAAAATTTCGACTCTTAGCCGGCTAATGCGTGTATTTACGGTAAGTAATAGCATGATTCATCACCCGTCAAAGAAAGCATTCTCAAAAAATGAAAATTTTCGACTACTTAGTCGGTTTATGCGTGCTTAGTGTAAATATGCATTGAATTCAATCCACCCGGCAAGGGAGCAAAATCTAAAAAAATAAAAAATTTGACTTTAGCCGGTTTATGCGAGTATTTACGTGTAAATATGCATTTGAATTCAATCCACCGGCAAGGGAGCAAAATTGAAAAAATGAAAAATTTCGATTCTTAGACGGTTATGCGTGTATTACGTGTAACATATTCATGAATTCAACTCAACCCGGCAAACGTGCAAAATATAAAAAAATTAAAAATTTCGCCTTTAAGACGGATTATGCGTTTTTGTGTTTTACTGTGTCCAAATAGCATTGCAATGCAATCCACCGGCAAGGGACAAAACTAAAAAAATTAAAAATTTCGCCTTGTTAGACGGATTATGGTGTATTTACGTGTAAATAGCATTGCAATCCACACGGCAAGGGAGCAAAAGTAAAAGAATAAAAAATTTCGACTTTTAGCGGTTTATGCGTGTATTACATGCAGTAATAGCATTTGATCAACCACCCCGGCAAGGGACGAAATCTTAAAAAACATAAAAATTTCGACTTCTAGCCGTTTTATGCGTGTATTACGTGTAAATATGCATTGAATTCAATCCACGGCTATGGAACGAAATCTTAAAAAAATAAAAATTTCGACTTCTTAGACGGTGTTATGCGGAATTTACGGGTAAAAAACATTGAATTCAACCAACCGGCTATGGAACGTAATCTTAAAAAATCAAAAATTCGACTTCTTAGACGGTTTATGCGTGTATTAGTTGGTAAATATGCATTTGAATTGAATTCCACCCGGCTATGGAACGTAATCTTAAAAAAATAAAAATTTCGATTTCTTAGCCGTGGATTATGCGTGTATTTACGTATAAGAAAAATATGCATTGATTCATTTCACACGGCAAGGAGGCATTCTCAAAAAATGAAAATTTCGACTTCTTACGTTATGCGGCTTACGTGTAAAATATGCTATTGAATTCAATCCACCCGGCAAGGGAGCAAAATCTAAAAAACAGAAATTTTCGCTTCTTAGACGGTTTATGCGTGCTTACGTGAAAATATGAATTTGAATTCAATCCACCCAGCAAGGGAGGAAAAGATTGTATATTTTGA
>JANSJX010001188.1:0-11009 GCA_026168455.1 Theocolax elegans
ATTAATGTCCATCACGCAATACGATAAAAAATAGTTACACATTTATAATTATAATTATATATTTTAATTAATAACGTATTAATAACAATTTGTGTGTCGCTACGTGTAACGAAATAATATTAATTAGGCATTTTTTACATTATCTATACTATTTAAAAAAAAAAAAATACTAATATCTCACCATTATCTTATTCTTTCGGTGTAGAAAGGAACAATCGATTTTAGTTACCGCTGCAATTTGATATCCTAGCAATGTATGAACGAAATATCACAAAATATCAAGTAAATCAATAAATAATTTTATATTTTATACATTATTGATTGTACTAAAATATTTGATGATCTGAAAAACATAATAAAGTACGAAATTTAGAGTGTGTGAATTGATGTGAATGTATAATTTATAATGTATAATAAGCGCCCTAATTAAGAAATAATTTTTATAATAAATAGAAAGTGGCGTAGCATTTTCAGATAAATATTAGATATTAATACTGGTAATGATAAAATATAGAAAGATAATGCAACATATATAATTTACCATCTAAAATTGCATAACACATAGTAAAATCCAAGTGAATAACTTGTAATGCTTGCTAACAAAACTACGTATAAAAAAAATCGGATTTTTAGCTTGTATCATCCAAGTATACTCGACTCATCCATACAAGCTCATACGATCTCGTAAAATTGGCCAACAAAAGATCAAAATGTCTAAAACGGAAAGAAGAAATTTATATTTATACAGGTAAAAACGCTGGGTATAGCATAAGGGAGTGAGAGGGGGGGAGAGAGTCGCGCAAACGAATAGAAAGACAAATGCGAGTTTCTGTTATAGGAAAGTAAAAAAACTGGCATGGAAAGGACGCACATTGGAACGAACGATTTCGGTAATGCGTTGAGGCACACACCGAAGGCGCCCGAACTCTCTCCTCTCTCTCCTCTCTTTCACTCGGTTTCTCGAGGCGACGACGAATGATCGGCACGGTGTCGTTGCCCTCTACCTCGGACTGTGTAGAGAGCATCGCTCGCTCTTGTCGTTGGTTATATCCTTCTTAGTCTCTTTCTCTCTTTCTCTCATAGGACGCTCCGCCCGTTCGACAAGCGCGCGTGGACTTTGCGTATATAGAGGCGCTATCGGAAAATGTCTTTGATATCCGATACGAATTTTCTGTGCAAGAGTGTCTGAACCTGAAAGAGAAGGTCAGACTTACCTGATATGATAACTCGATGTCGTGGATTATTTCACTACCGAACGAGTATGTTCCCGCAAATTTATGTGAACTATACGCTCCACAAAGGGAATACGCAAAGTAAGAAAAGGATTTATAGCTTTAAAGGTCCTAATTCGTATATCACTAATTGGAAATAAAGTATTATTTATATAGAGTAGACTGATTTCAGAAATAGTATTAGTAATTTAAACTGTATAAATTAAAAGATGATTCATTGGTGAACGATTGATATTCAATATTAACGCAAAATTCATTACTATATAACTATCAATTTGGTATGTACTTTGCACACTAAGCGCATTATTTCATTTTTTTTTTAAGATTATTTGTGATTTCACAAATGTATATCATATGTAAAAAATGAACAGAGCTTTACTGCACGTTTTTCACTGTTTTTATACGCGTAAATTGGAGTTAGGAAATGTCACTTTGAAGGGATTAGTCCAAATAATATAGTATTAAAGTATCAAGCTTTCAAACGAAGCAAAAAACATTTTTTTTTGCGAGAATGAGCTTTTTTAGTCTTTTTTTATGAAAATTTGAAATTATCCTTTCAAATCATATTTTCTCGACCACGTATAACGAATATAATCGTTAGTATTTGATATTCTTGTAAACTACTAATATATTACTTTTTAAATTCAACGCATTGTAAAATCAATTGATTACATCACGCAAAAAAATATCAAATTCAATAATTAAAAGTGACAATAACATATCTATCCAATAATATGTGTATTGTAATAATTTAATTTCCTTAACTATAATATGTCGATCGATTTTGAAATTAATTTAAATAGAATGAACATTACTAAACTAACGGAAAAGTGTAGTAATATGCCGTAACAAAATTCAAGTATAATACCACACATGTGTGCAGCCCATAGAGATATTACATATAGAGTAGGGGAGACAAGGAAAAATTCGTCCTATTGGTAGAAAGAGAAAGAATATCGCGGGGCCCTCTCTGTCTCTGTCTGTTGGTGCGCATGCGCGCTCTGCGCTGTATACAAGTCTACAGACAAGATGAAAAAATTGACTTTATAACCTAATATAAATAGTTACTTTTTTACTTAATAGTTATAGTTATAATATTATTTTATAATTTATGAAGTAAATTTATGAATTAAAATAAATGTTTTTTTATTAACAACATGACAAAAACTTGTGTTGTATGTAAAAAGCAGCCTGTTCCTGGTGATGACACACGTAGCTTTCACAAGTAAGAATAAATTTATTGTAATTTATGTATAACACACTTAATAAGACTTAACTAATGTTTTCAAAATATGTTCAATATGTATAATACTGTTCACTTCTCATATTATTTTGAAAATATGCATTTAGAATTTAGTTTATTTAGAAAGTCACTCATGTTTTAATAATGTTTGGTTGAATAATGGTTTTGTATAATTGTAGATTTCCCAATAATCTTAATTTAAGAGAAAAATGGAAGCAGGTTACTGGAGTAACTTCTGTAACTACTAATTCAAGAGTATGTAGTGATCATTTTGAATCTTATTCATATCATAAAACTGATGGTTACACTCACATTAGAAGGCTTTTATCAAATGCAATACCAAATGTTGGATGTACAAAAGTGTTGTGCAATATAACAAATACTATTGCTTTGCCAAATAGTAACGAGAAGATGCAAATGGAGTTATCAAAACAAACAGAATATATTCCTAATATAATTGAATCCAATGAAGATATCAACGCTACTAACTCTACCTTTAATAATATAATTTGTGCAAAGCCATGTAAAACAGAATCTTTATTAGATAATAAGGATGAAGTTGAAACGTCTCAAAATAATGAAGAAGAATCAATTAATAATAAGGAGATCTCTTTGAAAAGGTACTTTATACTTTTACTTAAATTAGTGAGTTTCAAAGAAAAATAAATTTAAAAGATTTTATATTTTTAGAAAACGTATGCAGGATGAAGATAAAAATTGTGTGTCCGAAAAGAAAGTACGCTTTATGGATGGAATGAAAATGAACTGCATTTCAAGAGCAGATTTTATCTCAGATGAAGCATGGTCACGTTTTTTGAGGTACACAATTTGCAAAAATTCTCAAATCGCTGCAGTACGTAAAAAAATTATAGGAGACAAAAAAAAATAGGAAATTTCAAAGATCTTGTAAAATGTTTGCGACAGGAGAAAACTTCAGTAGCAGCAGAATATTTAGAGGTTATTTTATAAATTAAAATATATAGTTTATTTAATATTACATGCGATAGATTTATACAAGTAGTATATAAGTTTAATACAATATATAAATTAAATTATTAAAATATATTTGTTTGAAGTATTCTGCGATTAAATTTATCATATGTATGATTTATACAGGTATTATTTTTTAATTTGATGTATTGTTATTTGTTTTTAGTATTTGTATAAAATGTATTAATTTCTCTTTTTATGATTTTTTTTTACAAGAATTTTGTTTTTTTGATCTTTTTTATTTAATTTACGTTTACACGGAATGGAATAATTATAAAATAAAATTTATATACATGATTATTATACGTGGTTATGTATTTTTATTTTTTATTGTTATTCTGTATTCTATACAAATACAGTTATTTTGTAAACATTAGTGCAAAAGTATAATCATTAAGTTAATTTTATTATGTACGTAGAACGTTAGCTATAAGAAAGAAGATATTTCTGTAAGCTAATACGATACTTAAGAAAAGAAACATTAATCATAAAATAAGAAGATTATTGTAAGACTAAGTAATAGTAAATTTAATAAAATAAGGCATTTATGTAAATGTATTATTATACATTGCATGATGAAATTACACTAAGAAAAAATGTTTTTATCATTGTAAGATTAATTCTACTTTTATTTAGTTGTAAAATAAGCAGCTAATAAATATATATAGTTTATTTTACAAATTATATTATATATTGCCTATTCTTTGCTTTAACTGTCCTTTTACTAATCACATTACTAATTAAGCTTTTACTTTCATCAATATGTTTAACTGCAGTAGTTAATTGAAAATTTATCTTAAATAATTATTATATATATCATTATCGCATTACAAATATATTGGAATTCATGTATATATCATACAAAAAAAACTTTGTTCAATACATATTTTGCAAATGAAAATTTTCTTTTTTTTTTTTTAAATGTCAATTTCAAGTTTTTATATTTTATTTCTTAAACAAATAACAAGAATTGTTTGTACAAAAAAAAGTTATTTATAATTACTTTATATATATTACAATGCAAAGTTATCACGATTATGTTTTAATTGAAATATACATTTACAAGTTGAATTAGTTATTCTATAAAATGTACTCATAAGTGTTTATTTTTTTTATTGTTATTAGGGCCTACCTGAGCATGTAAAAGAGTTAATAGGACGTATGAAAGCGAAGAAACCTACAGATCCTTTTCCTTCTCATTTAAAAACTTTTGCAAGAACATTACATTTTCATTCTCCTGCAGCATACAATATGGTTCGACAGAGTTTTTTAAAATGTTTACCCTGTGTTGAAACATTAAACAGTTGGAATTGTTCAAAAAACTATAAGCCTGGTATTTGCCAAGAAATTATAACGCACGTTTCAAAAATAGTAGAACAAGAACTTCCAAATAGAAAACTGGTTTTTAATGTCACGTTCGATGAAATGAATATTAAAAAATTTGTTCAGTATTGCAAAAATTCCCACGAGTTTAAAGGATTGATTGATTTAGGTGGGCAAGTTGAACGAAGTAATACTCAAAATAAATGTGAATATGCAACAAAAGCTTTAGTATTTATGTTATTAAATATTAATGGCAGCTTTAAAACACCTGTGGCTTATTATTTAACAAATTCATTAAGTGGAAATGAGAAGTCTATGCTTTTAAAAGACTTATTACTAAAACTAAATGAAAATAAAATCGACGTTGTCAGCGTAACGTTTGATGGAGATGAATCTAATCAGAAAGCTTGTAAATTTTTAGGTGCTAATTTTGACTACACAGACAAAGAGAATTTTAAACCTTATTTTATTCACCCGGCAACGTCTAACCCGGTTTATGTATTTTTTGATCCATGTCATATGTTAAAATTGGTAAGGAATTATTTTGCATTGAAAGGACCAATTATATACAACGAAAATGAATACATAAATTGGGAATATATTAAAAAACTTAATGATATACAATACTTGGAGGAAATGCACTGTGCTTGTAAAATTAAAAATAGACATATAAACTTTCATAACGAAAAAATGAAAGTATTTCTTGCAGCTCAAGTTTTAAGTAGTAGTGTAGCACATGCATTAAATTTTTTAGAGTATGATATTAAAAACAGTAACTTTAAAAATGCATCTTCTACCTCCAAATTTTGTAAAGTATTCAATGATATTTTTGATGTTTTAAATTCTAAAAATAAATTTTGCAAAAATCCAGGTCGAAATGGTATAACAGAAAAAACATTACCATATTTAAAAGAAAAAATAATTGATTGGATTAATTATATTGAAAAATTAGAAGTAGATGTTTCCGTAAAAATAAAATCGAAAAAAAATGGAAATCAAGAAAATCAAAATGGTAAATTTAGTAAACCGAATATAATACGTAAATCTGTAATTAAGGCGACTTCGGTAAAAACTGGTTTCGTAGGTTTTATAATTTGTTTACAAAATTTATATTCTTTGTGTAACGATGTTTTGTGCAACAAAATTTTAGATTATTTCTTGTCATACAAATTGTCTCAAGACCATGTGGAGATGTTTTTTGCGCTCATACGACGAATGAACGGATTCACAAATAATCCAACAACAATACAATTTCAATCGGCTTTTAAAAAATTGTTGTTAAATAACATAAATGTTACGGTTCCCTCAACTGCCAATTGTTCGCCACAAGACAGTACATTAATAATATCTGACGTAACTGATGTTGATGAAAATTTAAGAAAAATAGAAAAAGTATCTGGAACTTTGAGTGCAACTGAAAAAGGTGACATTTTAGATAGAAAAAATACAAAAAGAATTAGAGCTCCTCGTAAAACCCAAATTTTGTCATTTCCAGTAAATGAATATTTACATTCCAATTACAATATAATTGAACATGATTATGCAAAGAAAGATGCTTGGGTTGAGTCGGAATATTTAGACGAAATAATAAAACATACAGCTGGAGCAGTAATTCATTCGATAAAAAATAAAATTCATTGCGAAAGATGTTTGCAAATGTTAACAGATAATTTAACATTCAGTAAATCAAAATTAACTATTCGAAAAAATAGAGGAGGTCTGCAATTTGCTTCGGGACGATGTGAATTTTATATGTCACTGCGCGGAAAAAATCATTCGACAAAACAAAGATTTATTGTTATTGCCAAATATAAACTTTAAACTTGTTACACAAATTTTACAAAACCTTCCATCATCAATTCTAGACGATAAAAGTCATATACTTGAACAAGAACCTTTATTTGATCATCGACAACAGCTAATTTTACTTATTGTGCAAAATTATATTGATAAGCGCTTAAAACACGAGAGCGAAAAATTAGGGGATTTAAAATTTCGGGTACGCATGCACTACAATAAAATGACTATATTTAAAGGTGAATGAACCTTATAAATTAAATAATAATTTTTAAATTGTTTTAAAATTTATATTACTATTTATATATATATTTTTTCACAGTTTACAATGTTGTTTTTAATATCACAATATTCTGTGTTATGTACATACATAGTCTTTAATAAATATCAATTCGTTTTATATACCGCGATAATTATTTGTATTTGAATTAGAAGTTATTATAATATATAACAATTTATTGAAATCAATAACAAACAACCATTTTATTTTAATATTATTTATGATATTGTCATTATTATTATTATTATAAGAACATTAGCTTGTGGTTATGTAAATAAAGATTAAAGTTTATTATAACTAAATTTGTTTACTTAATTGGTAATTAAATATGTTATTTTATTAATTACTAATTATGCAGACTGTCTTGGTAAGGAAAAAACATATTTTTTAATTCTTGTTGATAGCATGAAGCAGCCAATCACATTCAGATCTGTTTTGCGCATGCGTCAACAGACAAGGATGGAGAGGGCCTTCCGATGTTTCTTCTCTTTCTATCGTTAAGACGTTTTCACTTATACGCGCTCCTATGACTTACCCACTCTATATGTAATATCTCTATGGTGCAGGTCACCGTGTAGTTAGCGTAAGTCCTGAATGTTCGGTTCGCTAGAATATCAAATCATGCTCCAACTATTCAGCATTCACTACTAACTCAATTGAAAGTCATTTCTAAATAAAATCCTATTAATTTGCACTTGCACGCGTTGTTACTTGTAATATTGTCATGTACTTTATTTAATGATTTTTTTTTAAATTATTAGTAAATATTATTGTGATAATAAATTGTATATTACAGCGAATAGAGAATATTTGTAATTGCATGCAATTTCATCTCGTGGATTTCGTTTAAAAATTAAAACGAACATTTACCCAAATTTGTGCGCAATTTCGGTAGAAACTTTTAGCTCAACTTTTTCCAATATTCGAAAGTTTTATAAAGTTTTTGATCTTCTCATTCGGTATAAACATTACACTCAACGATTTTCAGAAAGAATTTGTCCAAGATTGTTATAAATTTTACCCATCGCTTAGTTTTATATTTTTATCATATTACAAGATTAAGAAATAAATTAACAAAATATTTATAATAAATATTTAGTATAATCAATATACTATAAAGATATTTTTATTTAATTTGAATTATTTGGTAATTCAAATTTTCATTATAATATAAACATTTTTAATTTAAATTGAGATATAAAGATTTAAGTCTTCTCTAATAATAAGTTTCATTAACTACTCTTTTATAAGCAACTAATAAATGTAAAGATTATTAGTCATCATAATATACATATTATACATATTTTTTCACAAAAGTTAAATTTAAAATAAAATTGATTGCTTGATGTTAAAAGTATCGTAAGGATGAATGAATATAAAATATACGGTGTATAATATATAGTATATGTACATAGGTTACATAATTATAGTTATTAATTTCAGTACTTTCTCACATAAATTAAAATCTCGCTTACATTGAAATATAGGTGTTACAAATCTTAATCTATTATAATATAGATCAATGTTTATCTTCATTAAAGTTTCTACGCCTTTAACAAGAATTTCAACTTTCTATATAAGAGAAAAAAAGATTAAAAAATTGTACATGAAAAACTTGTTGAAAAATGTGATAAATATTCGATATCGATACCCATATATATCAGATCACATATCACTTTCATTCTTAAGAAAAAAAAAATAATAACGTTTTGAACAATATTTTAAGATATTAATTATTTCCATATATATTTGTAACAACAAATCGCGTAGACAACTAGAAGTATTAGTTTAATATATAGTACTTTATCACGTGATTGACTTGAGTACAAAATTGATACTTAACTGGGATCGATGGTAACAAATTGTTATAAATTGTCTAATATATTTATTTCACAATGATTTTGAGATCCATTATTGTTTCCCGATAGTCATTAGCGCTTGATGGCTTGCGTGATGCCTTCGAGGTAAGTGTATAACTATAAGGCAAGAATAACCGAAATATAATCTGAAATCATCACGTCTTCAATCGTCATACTTTTCTTTCCTTACAGTTAATTTATGGCTGATTGTCTCAATAAACAATAAAAAGTTTTAAAATCCCAAATAACTGTTTTCAATAGAAATTAATGTTTTTAAGCTTAAAGAAAATTATTCAAGTTTGTTGACTGTTTTAAATATTGTTCAGTAACGCTTAAGTATAAGCATGAAGTGAAACGTTGGTGACACGCATGGTAATTTAAAGTTATAATTTTCGTTGTTCTTATTAAATCTAATATGTTTAAAAATGTAAAATTTATTTTCTGTGTTTAATAAATAGCATTGCCTGATGAGGTCCGCAAACCTAGCGGACGAAACGTTGCTTATTAGCATTATAAAGTGTTTTTATTTATTTAAAAACTGAAACACCTGCATTGACCCTCGATCGAAATATCAAATTCAAAAATGAAGGGTGATAATTCTCATATAAAGAAATTATTGTTATATAATATAAATTGTGCGTATAAAAAAAGTTTTACATTTGTAATTTTAGTTATACTATTTCTCTAAAAGTTATACATTTCGTCAAATGTAATTGATGAACCATTATAATTAATGCCTATATAATTAATCCAATGAAAACATAACTCTGAAACACTATTTTAAATTAGCCGTATATGCAACGATTTTGTGAATCACAGGTATGGATAGGTATATACGTAGCGGCTTATATTAGGTATATGCATCTCCCCCATTGAGAAAAGCGCGGTTCACGCTTACACCCTACGAAATTTCAATTGTAGAAAAGGAGGATAGACTGCCTGGCATCGGATATATAAGAAAGAGAAGAAGAGGGGAATCTTAAAGGTAGGGGGGATATATACCAGGGAAGCAAGGCACCTAGTTCCCGGCGCACAGAGAGCACCTGTCGTTCCCTCTCTCTTTCCCACTCCTTCCTGGAGAGAGAAAGAGGACGCGCGCGACTCGGGGGCTCGCCACGGCCTAAGTGGACGGGTTATCAGTAGACGCAACATCTTGCTCGCGACAGGAGCAACCGAGGAGCGGACACGTAAGGAGAAGAGAATAACGATAATTATTTCAAAATAATTAAAATTCAACAAATTATTTAATTAGATAAAAAAAAAATTTTTTTTCACTTACCATTTTGGATACACGCATTTAAATATATGGTGTCGAGTGCGGTGCGTTTCTCGCGGATAGTGATATGAGAAAGGAAAAAAGTGTCCCGTGCTTACGTTGAGAGGGTGAGATTTTACGAGGGGCTGCCGGGATGAGGCACGAGAAGCCGCCAGCTAACGCAAGAAGCGCGCGCGCGCAATATCGCGAGGTAAGCACATTTTTAACGTTGTCGATATATATACATATATCCATATATTTCTTTCCTTTAGAAATTACAAGATTGTTTTTATGTTACATTAAACTTCAAGAACTTCGTAAAAGTATAGACACTTGTATAGTAATCGCAATACCCTGTTTGTGTTATGTTTTAAGACACGTGATATTGACACCTTCAATTCTTACATGTGACATAGCTTTAAAAAACGTTTAAAATTAGTTTTCTCTATATAGTTTACCAATGTATATACAAATTCAACGTTACAAGCATATTCTTAATTTGAAATAATGAATTAAATATTTAATGAATACCTGGATTGATAAAATTTTATATGATATACTATTAAACGTTGTAAGCCTGCAGATGTTTAAAATTAACTTGATTTTCTGTTTCTACGACTTCTGCTATACTCAAATCTTCATCTACGTATTTACTCATAAAAGTTAATACTGATCCGCTATTATGCTGTATAACCGCTGCTAAACATCTAATATAATAAGAATCCGTAAATCCGAAAAAAATTCGTTTTCCGCCAACAAACTTTGCTACTATTGAATTAAAATTTTCGGAAGCATTTGTCTTCACTTTTTTTAATAAACTTTTTGTGTAACAACTTACTTTTGATACAGCATTTTTTATCGCCTCATATATCCGACATGCTTTCAAAATAGGTACCCAATTTTTTTCTTTCTTTGAAACTTTGCAATCCAAATCAGACCTTTTACAAAACGTATGATGTCCAAAAACGTGGTTAACAACATTTAAAATATCACGTTGGAGGTTACTGCGTCGTTCTTCTTCTGTACAATT
>JANSJX010001189.1:0-11008 GCA_026168455.1 Theocolax elegans
CGATGCACCGTAAAGATGGAGTTGTATACACCAAAAGTACATACAATTTCATCTTTTTTGTAATTATTCTTTTATTTATAACTTTATTTTCAATTTTTCTATTTACTATTAATTAATATAAAAATTCTTAAATTTAACTGAAAAGAGAATAAAAAGTTATAATATATTGCTTTTATTTGTAAAAGAACATGTATAAAAATTGTTTCTTTTAATTACTAAAAATCTCTTTTCAATTAACATTAAAATCTTTATAGTAAGTAAAAAAAAATTTATAATGTAAAAATCGCAAATTAAATCAGATTACATACATAAAAATTAGTTATTGTACAAGAAAGTAGTTTTTTAATGTCGGTACAATAATTAAGTTGTTTAAATGTTATTATTTTAAACAATCTTATATGTATATAAAATTAGAATAATAAAAATTGTTAATTGATATATAAAAGTGTATAAAAAAAAATGTAAAGAAAAAGGGTAGAATGATTACTATTATTAACTATTCAAAACAACAACATTGTTTGAAATAATAACATTTCATCTTAAATTGTAAATTAAATTATAATAATGAACTTATACTTAAAGATTCGAAAAAAAAAATATAACAGTAAAGAAAGAATATACTTAAGAGTCTCTAAATAATCATGGTTCTGCATCTAAGATACACAGAAGTGCAGCTGCATGTTATCCATAGATATTCGAGCATGAACCTCTTGATTATTATGCATGTCTAGACTCGAGTAGGTTTCCATTGGAAAATCTGTTGCTCGTCAAGTTTTATTACTTTCTGGCGACAGAATTTCCGTTGGGAACCTTTCCCATGCATAGACACGATTAGGCGGCTGTGCAGAGACGGCGTAGACCCTTTTTTTTATTTTTTTTTTTTTTACGACTCTTCGGAGAAGAGCGGTCAACTCGTCAACTTTCACTCTCCGAAGAAAATCGTAATTTCCTAAGCTGATATGCCGAAGTATTTTATTTGTGAAGCGAAAGAAAACATTTTTAAAAATAAGGCGCATTTTCGGCCGACGTTACATCACTTCCTTAAGACGATGTCCAGGTGGTCAGGGTGACCTCCGGGTCAACTGCAAATCGTCTACTGGTAAGTAGTGTGCCACCCTGCTTGAATATGCAAAAAAAAATTGTCACTTCCTGAAGACGATGTCCAGGTGGTCAGGGTGACCTCCGGGTCATCTGGACATCGTCTACTGGTAAGTAGTGTGCCACCCTGCTTGAATATGCAAAAAAAATTGTCACTTCCTGAAGACGATGTCCAGGTGGTCAGGGTCAACTCCGGGTCATCTGGACATCGTCTACTGGTAAGTAGTGTGCCACCCTGCTTGAATATGCAAAAAAATTGTCACTTCCTGAAGACGTTGTCCAGGTGGTCAGGGTGACCTCCGGGTCATCTGGACATCGTCTACTGGTAAGTAGTGTGCCACCCTGCTTGAATATGCAAAAAAAATTGTCACTTCCTGAAGACGATGTCTAGGTGGTCAGGGTACACCCCATACCACCACCCCTTCCCCCTTCAAATTTTACCCCTTTTAAAAAAACAACTAAAAACATTAACCCCCAACAGTGCGTCAAAAAACATGTGATACATCGATTTATCAAAAAATATCGTCCCTTCGACAATTACGTCATACAAATAGATTGACGTCACAGAAAGGGAGAAAGGTTTCTGATGGAAGCAGCTTAATATAATATAGATTTACCCCTTTTAAAAAAACAACTAAAAACATTAACCCCCAACAGTGCGTCAAAAAACATGTGATACATCGATTTATCAAAAAATATCGTCACTTCGACAATTACGTCATACAAATAGATTGACGTCACAGAAAGGGAGAAAGGTTTCTGATGGAAGCAGCTTAATATAATATAGATTACAATATTTTTAAATTCTGTTCCATTCAAGTACGATTAGACTGACAATCAATCGTTAGTGTTAAAATTTCAGCCTATTCGATGAAAAAGATTCTGCGATATCCTGCGGTAAGTGCATTATATGGTAAAAAATCATAGTACGCAGAGCCACAAATTGATTAACGTAGCTATGTCGCAAAAAAATTAGCTAAAAAATTTTTAATAAAAGTTAATAATAATTGAATTTGTTAAAAAAAATTAGGAAATATTTTAACTTGTTTTATAATAAATTATGAATTATTAATACTAAATTATTTTTTCTAAATTTTAACGTAGGCTTGTCCCTTTAAAATAGATTCAATTTTTATTATCCGTTAACTTATGGTTCAACAGTTTATTTAATGTCCATTTTATAAATAATTTTCATTATTTTAATTACTTCCGTTAATGAATACTATCATAGTACGCATTTATAAATCTCAATTTCGCACTATAAAGAGGGTATCGTTAACAGCCAATCGGGACGCGGAGTGAGAGAGAGAGCATGTACTCTTCGATATATTGTTTTCTCTCTCACACTGACCACGCTCTCACACTACAACGAACTAACTATTTCAATTGTATATTTCGTATACCTATGGATTATAGGTATTTTACAATTGAAGGTACCGCTAATGTTTACTTTGAACGTGCGGCGTTTCGTCAACCGCGGTATCGTTTTTATACACTGTCGGTAAACAACGTAGTATACTTTTAACGTCATAAATTCATACGCGCACGGTTTAAATTGGCGTACTGCGAAAGTAATAGCATACCTACACTGTACGAGGAAGATGTTACGTACTACAGAGGTTAGATTTTTTTTCGTGTATGTAATTACTTTTTTTATTTTCTTACCAATGATTGGTAGATACTTCAAAAAGAATTCGAGTATTTATTATGAAGTTTTTACATATAACAAATAAATTACAAACAAATTGATATTAAGTTTATTTGTTTTTCAGATATTGATATCTCAAGAATTTATTTTTAATAATAAAATTCTTGATAAATATATATTAGACTATATAAAACGGGCATACCTCTTTTAAATGGTTGTAAAAAATTGCTATCTACTAGCTACTGCATAAAAATTCTTTTTTTTACAGTTTTCGCTTACAAGGAGGGTATCCCAGGTCCGGATCACGGATCTTGTCCTAACTCTAGGATAAGTTTTGTTATATAAAAATATGAAGAAAGCCAGAGTTATAGACCCTAACGCTCGATATTACGGAAGTTATACACTGTTAATGCTATTTTTAAAAAAAAAGAACCTTTACTTCAAATGCTTATAACTTTTAAACAATAAACTATCAGCCCTCAAATATAAATTCATTTAAAAGCTGAGATAAAATAGATACAGTTTAAAAAAAATAAGCTCAAATCCGTTGCAATGGAGCAAAGTTATAGCAGAAATAAAAATTTGTAGAAATTTTGACGGAAATTAAGCACTGTGATTTGTTAAGCTACATTTCTACAAATTTTTATTTCTGGTACAACTTTGCTCCATTGCAATGGATTTAAGCCTATTTTTTTTAACTGTATTTATTTTATCTCAGCTTTTTAATGAATTAAAGTTTGAGGGCTGATGTTAGATTGTTTAAAAGTTATAAGCGTTTTAAGTGAAAGTACATTTTTTTGAAATTTTGCTTTAATAGCGTATAACTTTTGTAAAATTAAGCGTTAGAGTCTATAACTCTGGCTTTCTTCATATTTTTATATAACAAAACTTATCCTAGAGTTAGGACAAGATCCGTGATCCGGACCTGGGATACTCTCCTTGTTAGTCAGTGGAACGATCATATCCTCAAACATTTCTAAAATCAGTTCAAGGAAGAAACTGTTATTAATTAATATTATTTTATATTTATGAAATTATACAAATCGGATTCAACCGGGGATAACATTATAATTTACTCCATAAAATATCCATTAAGTAACAAATTAGCAAATTATATATATATATATATATATATATATATATGTATATATATGTATATATATGGGTGGTTCTCTGTGACATCGAAGATGAAAAAAATAAATATTGCTATAACTGTGGGAATATGTTTTATAGGTATCCAGTAGTTCTCCTGAATTTTTTCAGATTTTTTCTGGGCCATTATTTTAAGTTACAGAGAGTCAAAGTTGACATTTTAGCACTTTTTTGCATTATATGCCCATTTTCATGAATTTTTAGCTCCCAGGGGATGCATTTTTCACTAAAAACATTAGTATGACTTTTTTTGTAAAATTTTCCGAACTTTTCATTAAAAATACTTTTAAAGACATAAATGTATGCTGTCACACTCTTGTAAGCCATTTAAACCTTAAATAGTGAAAATCAGCAATTCTGCTCCGGACTTTGGTAACCTAATACTGTCTAAAACATGTCTTTTTATAGTCAGAAACTGCCTAAAAATTTCCAGAGTGGGTCTAAATCATTAAGATCACTTATGGTCAAAATATCCGGGAAAAGTGCCCGAAATATTAATAGAAATGTATATTTGTTGCCTTATAACGATGAATCTAGTAGCATGATCATTGCAAAAAAATTTATGCACTTACCTTGGAATGGTAGAAAAGTATCTCCACTTGTTTCAGTATCCATCTAATCCCCTGTAAGCTGCTAAAAATACAAATATTATTATAAAATTATAAAAAATTATTTTTTAAACATTTTGTAACGGGGCGATTCTAGCGCGTGCTCCTCGTCGAGCACCGCTTTCAAGGCGAGAACTTACCTGCGCGGGCCTCGCGCCACGCTGCTGTGTTCTGCGATGCCGCGATACCGCGCACGGGCTTTAGCCGTGGTGCAACCGCGGTACCTCGGTGACGATGCGCCGTTAACAACGATGACGACTCTCCGCCGCGGGGAGAATCATCGGACCCGAGTTGCACTCGGGCAAACTTGAGGAAGCAACGGGAAGGACGAGTGCTTCTGGTTGCTCGTGCCCCTAGAGGAACACGAGGCTCGGCCGCTCAGGATGCGCGACAACGGAAGTGTTATCGTGCCCGCGGAGGCGGCTGGGTAAGCGGGAATGGGAATACGGGGGTTTAGTAAATAACTACGCGTGAGAACAAGAATGTACAATTAAATGTATATTAAACACTAATATTTACGACGATATGTACAAGCGCTCGGATGCGCCACAAACAAACAAAGTTTAGTATGAGTAATACGGGCGACCTCGGGGTCGTACGCTATAACGCGGCGCGTTCGCGATACGCGGGAAGGACGCGCCGATCGGTAACTCGCGTTGCTCCACGGGGGAATCTCGCGCACGAGGAGGCCAGACAGCGTTTCCACGACCGCTTATCCTACGCGCTGGTGAGAGTGTTGAGCTTATGGCGGGAAAGCTCAGCACCGCGAGAGAGATAATAAAAACTTACTTTGCGCAAACGTGCGCCGCCGGGCTCTTCTCCCAGTCACTCGCTCTCGCTCTTTCTCTCTTTCTCGCCTTCTCGGAGGTGTCCTCCTGGCTGCGCGGCGACGGCGAAGACGGACTCTTTTCACGGGCGGTGTCTCGCCCCGGGGTGGCTGATCGTGCCCTCGGCTCTATCTCACTTCCACTCCCTCTCACTCTCACTCTCTCTCACTCGCTCACTCGTTCACACACGTTCTCTCGCTCCTCTCTCTCTTTCTCGCTCTTTTCCTCGTCGCACGTACTCACGCTCGTACGGCTCCCGACGAACTGCCCGAGACTCGGTGTCTCGCGGCCCTTCGCGACGTTGCGCGCAATCACGTGATTGCGCGGTTTTCGAGTTTACGGGCTATTGTGCTTTTCGGAACACGCGCCCGTTATACCCTCCCTCCAGAGTCGACTATCCCCTGGATAGGAGACTCTAAAAAAAAATAATTACGACGAAAACGACTATCGCGACGTTAGGTAGGCATAGGATTCTCTTTGGGGAAGGAATTGGCTATACCTGGACTATTGAGGGATTAATCAAGGTAACAAACACAAATATTATCAAAAAGGGGCCCTGGGCCTTTAATAGGACTTATTATTACATTTTATCCACGTGTGACCCCTTGAAACACGTTTCTTTAGTTTTCCCCAACCTCTCACTTCTTGAAGGGGTTGGGGTATTTCTGGTGCCTCTCCCAGTTAGGGCATCTGTCACTGCGCGATACCCCTGGATGGTCGCAGATGGAACAGGACCTTTTGGTGGTCTTGGGTATCGCGCCAGTTGATTTTGACTCTGTTGAGTTGCCGGGTCCTAGATTTCCGACACTCAATTGATTAACGCGTTTGCGTGCGCGCTCAGCGATGCGCTCCTGTTCCTCGAGCTGTTGTTTGAGGGCGCGCACCTTCTCTTCGGCTTGGCGCTGCTCGGCCAAGCGCTGCTCCTTTTCGCGCCGAACGGCCTCTTGCCGCTGGCGCTCCTGAGTGCGCTGCGCGCGGGTAGCCCTTACTACGCGCATTTCGTCTTGTCTATCGGACAAGAGCGCGTAGAAGTTGCCCGCGCGCTTTTGGAAGGCTTCTCCATATCTCCTCATACCTTCGCGGAAGCACTCGAAGCTTTTATTAAGGAGGGCTTCTGACTCCTCAGCGGTTTTCAATGCATCCACCGTAACTGTCTTGATCCCCTGCCAGTATTCCTCCAGGGAAGGAGTCGAGTTCGACGTGGGTGGAGGATTGGTCTCCTTTGGGCGGCGAAGAGGGGAGCGGTAGGGTGTCTCTCGTCTGAGGCTTTCGGCCTCACTTCCCGTCTCTTCCTCCGTCGTCGTCTCGGGAGGGGCTTCCTCCTCGTTGACCTCTTCGAGTGTAGCGCACTCCTTTTCTCCATCCTTGGTGTCCTCAGCCCAGAGAACCCAGAGCGTTGCGGTTGGCGTAACCGGTGGTGTAATCGGCGCAGGCTCTCTCATAGCCTGCGCAAGCATGGCGGCGATTGGGTCGGCTGGACTGCCAACGCCGAGGAGTATGTTTCGGATGCGCTCCATGAGCGCTTCCATCTCAGGTTGTTCCATACTACAACACAACAAACAGAAAGGAAGGTTAGGAAGATAATTAGGATACGTCGTTTTTAGTCGCGCTTCGCGTTTTTCGCGACGAATCTGTTACGTTAACCGGAACGTTTTTATTTCGCGAACCTTTCGGACGACCGCGGCCTCTTTTTATCGGTTCGGACGGTTTATTCGTACTGTTAACGCGGGAGGACTTCCCGGTCCTCTTTACAACGATCGTATTCTGTCTCGGTCTCCCCCTTCGCTTGGGGTTCGTTTGTGTTTTTACAGGATTAGCGTCTCCCGAACATCGTGCCCGCGTTTGCACGTTGACGCTTCGCTCGCTGTTTGATACACGCGCATGTGTATCCGCAATTACATTTTGCTGCGCGCTCGCAGACTTTCGCTCGCTGGAAATCAGCGGGTCGCGCATCGCTTTATCGGCGCTCGCATCCCTCGGTGGTTGAGCGTCGATCTCGACGTCGTCTTCTTCTTGTGCAGTCTCAAATGGCTTTATTTGCGAGACGTGCACTAAATCAACGATATAGCCATCTTTATCGAGTAATCTATACGTATTTGGACCAAGTCGTGCAGTAATTACGTAGGGCCCTGCGAAATTAGGCGCTAATTTCGCAGCGCGGCCCTCGGTGGCCGAGGAAAGAATTTTATTTACTTTCCACACCGTATCTCCGATTTGATACTCGCGAGAACGGTGTTTGGCGTCATAATACTGCGCTTGACGTGCTTGCGCCTTTCTCGCGCAGTCAGCTGCTGTATCGCGCACGTCTGCTAGGACGCGCATCCTAGCTTTCCAGTTCTCGATTGCGTTTTGCTGCTCTTGCTCAGCAGCGGCTATATCTTGCGCTCTCTTCATAAAAGACGGCGGCGTAGGCTGTCGGCCGTAGTTTAAGAGCGCTGGGCTCGTTTCTGTCGAGCTATGTACCGATGTATTGTACGCGTAAACTATCTCGTGTAGTTTTTCGTCCCAAGTTGAGTGGCTCTCCTCGATAAAAGACTTTATCATGGTCTTAAGGGAACGATTAACGCGTTCTACAGGATTCGCCTGGGGGTGATATGGAGGCGTAGTAGTGTGGAGCACACCTTGCTCTTCAAGATATTTGTCGACAAGACGATTTTTAAATTCAGTCCCGTTGTCCGACAAAAATATCTCGCTAACTCCATAGCGCAAGAATACTCGCTCTTTAAGCTCTTTCAGTATCGTTTGCGCGTTCGCCTTGCGAATCGCTGCGCACTCTATCCACCGCGTGAATAGGTCTTGGAATACTAAAATGTATTCTTTGCCGTGTTTACTGCGGGGAAATGGACCCATGATATCCGCCGCAACGACTTGCCATGGTCGATCAAAAACACGGCGCCCCATCAAACCTGCGGGCGCTCGTTGCTCAACTTTACATTGTTGGCAAACGATGCATGTTTTAACGTACTCTTGTACGTCTCGGTACATTCTAGGCCAAAAATAATATAATGAGACGCGAGCGTATGTTTTCTCGCGCCCCAAGTGGCCTGCAGTCGGCTCGTCATGGCATTCTTGCATGACTCCTTGTCGCTTTTCCTTTGGAACGACAATTTTCCAAGCATCATCCTCGTCGATTTCTGCTGGAAGTATTTCGCTTGGGCGGTGTATATACAGCTGTCCACCTATCGTTTTATAGCGTGGAAAGTCTCGCGGCTGTTGCTGTATTTGTTCGCGTAGGCGCGTATACCACGTATCGCGCGTATCGCTCGCCCATGTGATTGCGCAAATCTCGGGCGCTTCGTCCTCGTGCATTCTCGACAATGCATCGGGAACGTGATTAAGCGCCCCTTTGCGATGTTCAACAGTAAAAGAGTGCCCTTGCAACTCTAGCGCCCATCTCGCCAGGCGCCCTGTTGGATTGCGCAAATTGCATAGCCAGCGAAGACTGCTATGGTCGGTTAGTACCCGGAAGGTATAACCTTCAATATACGGTCTAAATTTCCGTATTGCCCATATTACAGCGAGGCATTCCCTCTCGGTTACGCTGTAATTGCGCTCAGCTTGCGTCATAGTGCGACTAGCAAATTCGAGCACTCTCTCTTCGCCGTCTACGTACTGTAAAAGTACGGCACCCAAGCCTGAGTCGCTTGCATCAGTTTGGACTACAAACTGAGTTGAAAAATCCGGACGCTGGAGCACGGGCGCTGTAGCCACGAGCGCTTTTATTTGTGTAAAAGCCCCTTGTTGCTCCTCCCCCCACTCATATTTACGCCCCTTCTTCGTAAGTTGCGTAAGTGGCTCTGCGAGTGTCGCAAAATCCGGTAGGAATTTGCGATACCACGACGACATTCCCATGAATCGTCGGACCTGCTTTAAGTTTTTGGGGGCCGGGTATTGCATTATCGGTGCAATTTTATCCGGATCGGGGCGAAAACCGTCGTGATTAACAAGGACGCCGAGGTACTTAACTTCCTCTCGGCAGAAGACGCTCTTCTCCCTGTTAATCGTGAAACCTGCAGCCTTTATTCGCTGGAGCACTTCCTCAAGCATTTTGAGGTGTTCCTCGAACGTCTCCGTAGCGATTATTATGTCGTCTAAATATGAGAACGACCACGGCTCTAACTCAGGTGTAATTATCGAGTCTATGACTCTTTGAAAGGTCGCCGGCGCATATGCAAGGCCGTAAGGCATGCGCGTGAACTGATATAGTCCCAACCCTGGTACAGTAAAAGCTGTAAAGGGCCGCGACTCTTTCTTCAGCGGTATTTGATGATACGCGCTGCTGAGATCGAGCGTACTTATATACTTTGATTTTTGTAATTTTCGTAGTATATTATCCATATATGGTAATGGATAGGCGTCAGGCTTCGTGACAGCATTTACCTTGCGAAAGTCGACGCAAAATCGATACGCGCCGTTCGATTTGCGGACCATCACGACTGGACTCGACCAGCCGCTGGTTGCAGGTTCAATTATACCTGCCTCTAGCATTTCGAAGACCTGCTTATGCATCTCTTCTTCGATTTTGCGCGAAACCGGATAGTACTTTTGTTTCACGGGGCGCGAGGATCCTACATCGATCTCGTGCATTATCCGTGAAGTACATCCGAGTTTCGCTTCGCTAGAGGTTAGAACGCGATTTAGTAGGCGCTCTACTTCGTCGCGCTCTATCTGCTCAACTCGTGCGAGTCCTATAGCAGATAGTTGCAATAAACCCCAAGTGCTGAGACTAGCTACTTCTAGCTTAACACTTTGCTCCGCTTGTTTTAAATAAAGCAGGTTGGCGTTAGGGTCATGCACTGCATCAAATAAACGACAAAAATTTGTACCTATATAGCAGTCGTGATCCAGGTCGGGCATAATTGCCACTGTAACCTCCTTTTTCACGCCTGCTACGGTAAAAGGCAGATCTACATATCCGGCGATGGGAGTGTAATGCCCGTCGGCAACGCGAGCTCCTCGACCCTTGCTCGGTCGGAGCTCTCGTCCACATGCGCTGGCAATTTGTAGTCCAAGCGCGCCCATAACCGTACGCGCTGCGCCTGGATCGTATAATGACCTAACTCGGAAACCTCCGATGTCGACTTGGAGCCACCAACGATCCTCGATGTCGTTGGGATCTCGGGTCGACGTAATCGGCGTGTCGCGCAACGCTTGCGGTAACACGTAGGTTTCCCTGTGCGAGTTCGTTGGCGTATCGACGCTCGATGCTACACTAGTCGCACTAATGTTCGCACAAAGAGGCTGCGTACTCTCTACGCTCTCTGTCTTAACGTTTGAGGTCGTACACGAATCTACCGGGGGCATAGAGACCTCGTCCCAAAATTAGTCGCAGATTACTTGAAGTTACTTTCTTCTAATGATGGATATTTCAGTAACCAGTATTGCAGCGACAACGTTTACTCTAAAAAAAAACTCTAATAATCAATCTTCATTGCTGAATGTTACAATAATTGACGTGGATTTTGCCAACTTCTGGCACTTTGAAAAGGTAATTATTGCTTGACAAATTTACTATTGTAACGTAATACGATAACATAATATTAATTTGTACATAAAAACTTTTATTTTTAAAGAGTTTTTTAATAAACTATTTATTTTCAAATATTTTACAGCCATTTACGGAGATTCAAAAAAGCAAATGTCAAAGTTTTGAAATCTTGGTGCAGACAAATACT
>JANSJX010001190.1:0-11006 GCA_026168455.1 Theocolax elegans
ATCTATAAAATTCTAACTCCAGCGTCAATGCAAGATGAATCTACCTCAAAATATCGTGCAATATAATTCCATCTCGCATTATCGAGTAAATAATTCTAATTCGAAAATTTGTGCAATAAAATGCCTACTCGGATACGCGGGGATTATAATGCCAATTCGGATGTGCATTTTATATAATTCTAGACCAATTTGAAAATAACGCAATGCCAATTAATTTTTAGAGTAATGCACTTCCAAATTAGCTATTACTTTAATTAATGAAATTGTGTTTAGTAAGAAGCTATATTTAAAATATTTAACAAAGGGGACGGTAGCAGCTTAATTGTCAGCTAGGTGCATTGAGCCACAGATTATACTCAGTTCTCAGTGTCTATATTATGTACTTCGCAAATCGTAATGTTTTTTAAAATGTTTGGAATCAATTTTTTTTAAACATGATGCGAAGGTAGTAAAAAGAAGCTTTAAAATATAATATTTTATTTTTATATCCTAATTTATTGTTTGCCTATAGAATTGCAAAAACAATCTTGATAGCATTATTACTAGTGCGTATGACGTATTGATTTAGTTAACATTTTATTTGCTTATTATGCCAGTATTATACTTATTTCAAAATAAATTTAATTATCAAAATAAATGTTGACTGAAAAATTATGTAACAGTATGTTATGTCCCAAGTTACGTTTATTTAAGCTAATAAAGACAACGAGGTCGAAATAGCAAAAGTAGTAGTTTCGGTTCGTTGTTGATAACGATTGTTAAAATATAGCTCATGCAATCTCCAGACTGAGTGGGTACATTTCTAATGCTATAATAAAATCCATTACTTTGCATATTTGGTCAGTATAGAAACCTCGGTTTACCTAAAAATCAATTTTTTCGGTTGTTAGCCCTAAAATCACTGCGGTCACAGTCCCTCTTAATTTCTCAAAGGCTCAAGAAATATTCGTTATTCTACACACTAACTATATTTACGATATCGACTGATTGAGCGATATAAAGACCGATAAAATCCGTGGTTTAATAGTAAAGTACTAATTGTATCTCAACTTACATACCTTGAATAAAAATATAAAATTTATAAAATCTACTTGACTGGATAATACATATTGTTACATAATTTTTCAGTCAACATTTATTTTGATAATTAAATTTATTTTGAAATAAGTATAATACTGGCATAATAAGCAAATAAAATGTTAACTAAATCAATACGTCATACGCACTAGTAATAATGCTATCAAGATTGTTTTTGCAATTCTATAGGCAAACAATAAATTAGGATATAAAAATAAATATTATATTTTAAAGGCTTCTTTTTACTACCTTCGCATCATGTTTAAAAAAAATTGATTCAAACTTTTAAAAACATTACGATTTGCGAAGTACATAATATAGACACTGAGAACCTGAGTATAATCTGTGGCTCAATGCACCTAGCACGACAATTAAGCTGCTACCGTCCCCTTGTGTTAATATTTTAAATATAGCTTCTTACTAAACACAATTTCATTAATTAAAGTAATAGCTAATTTGGAAGTGCATTACTCTAAAAATTAATTGGCATTGCGTTATTTTCAAATTGGTCTAGAATTATATAAAATGCACATCCGAATTGGCATTATAATCCCCGCGTATCCGAGTAGGCATTTTATTGCACAAATTTTCGAATTAGAATTATATTTCCAGCGTTTCTCAGTTGGCATTGTATTGCGCAAATTTTTGAATTAGAATTATATTACTCGATAATGCGAGATGGAATTATATTGCACGATATTTTGAGGTAGATTCATCTTGCATTGACGCTGGAGTTAGAATTTTATAGATAAGAGGCGTCGATATGTTTTAAGTATTTTTCGCATGCATTGGGAAGTTTTTACAAAATCGCTCAAAAAGATAACTTTAATATAATGTAGATTCTTACATGTACTTTACAAACAGCAGCACATTTATACACATCTTCAATTTCTTTAACTTTTTAAACTGTGATGTAGCAACATCACTGGGCAGTCGCCTTGGAAAGTCGTTGCTGGGGCGTGCACGTTCGCCGCACCACTCCGCGGTAGTACCCGGGTACTATTCCCGACGGTGGGATCGCGCACATCCTCGCCCTTCCGTGTGATTCTATCGATCAAAGTCCGTGTATTGTTTTTCTGATTTCATCGATCCTAGGAATATAGTATTGTTCTTTTCTTCTTCTACCAATTTCGGAGATTTTGAGTGATTTCACGCAATAAAAGAATTTTGGCATTGTTCTTCTGCTCTTTATGAGGAGGGATTACTGAGGATTAAAGTGCTGTGACGGGCCGAACCACTATATAGACGTATGGTTACGAGGCTCCAGTCACATAGCGTAATAAGCTTAAGCGGTAAGAGTGTAGCGGGCCACGCAAGAGGTCGAGTTCAAGCCGACTCTTGGCCGATTTTTAATTGTTTAAATTAATTTATTAAACCAATTAATAAATCAAATCAATAAAATTATAATTTTATTTAAAAATTTTTTTCATTTTGCAAAATTTAGTTACGACTAAAGGACTAAGTTGCAAATTTATATTGTAATAGTTAATATATAATGAAAATTTTGAAAATTTCTTCAAATTATACATTTATATTTATATAAAAAATTATGTAAGAAAAGTAATAAAAAATAAATAAGTATTTGAACAATAAATTAAAATAAAATGAATTTTATCAATTAAAATTAAAATTAAGATTGTTTTTTATGTTTGTCAATTATTATATTAACATAAAAGTTAGATTTTGAAAACTAACGAAATTAATATAAATACAGAAAGGTATACCCTGCGCCAAAATCATACGAAACAACAAAGAGGATGATAAGAGGAGAGGGTAAGCCGAAAACTCCAGCTGTAGGCGCGAAGAAAGTGGGAGAGCAGTCCCACCTCTAACCAAATGTACAAAACCGGCCGTCTCGCTGTCAAAATCAGCATTCGCCTGGAGCTGTAAGGCGAGGAAGGAAGCACCCTCCTCGCCACTTCTAGAAATAAATGAATATTGCTATTTAAATTTTGTGAGTTTGATTGAACAGCTAGAGGTGTAATGTTCATTTGAAGGTACTTGGATAAGATGGAATGCTGGAATCATTCCAATTTTTACCCAAGTCCTTTTATCATTTAAAGCCAATTCCTTGGAATACATTCGGACGAAAAGGAGCGCTAGATTCGCTTTGTCTTCTACCCGAACCATTAAAACTTTCCTGTTTCCATAGAAAAATACTCAGATGATGTGGAATACTAGATTTATTCTAACATCTACCTGATTTTTTCTAATATACATTCACCGAAGAGTTTACTGGGCGAGGCCGAACGCTGGATTCGTTCGAACCTCTACCCAACCTCTTATTCCATTAAAATATCCAGAAATCGTTCTGGGATGAGAAGAGACACTGTATTTGTTTCTAATCTACCCCAGACGTATTCACTTTATACACTTATTACGGTCCTGCTAAGAATAAATGTATTTTTATGTAAAGGATAAAAATAGGCCCGTTACAGTGCGATTCCGATAAAATTAATTTCCAATAGGGAGAAAACAATATTGAATATTATTTATTATTTTATTGTTTTTATTTTACGGATTCTTGGTAAGTTATTTTTATTATTGATATAATAAATGATAATATTATTAGTGGGGACGATCGGGAGTAATTCAGTGTACGTTTTATTAATAAATTAATTTTTTTATTTAATTAATTTAAAAAATCACGTGCTCTCGCTCGTGGTTAGTGGTGCCACGGGATTAAGAGTAGATCCCGTAATAAAATATTATAGATCGACATTTTCTTCAGGAATATTAATATTCGTTATCGCGGTTTAATAAATATCCGGAGGTATTTATTTTATTTAACGGGACTTCCTCTGGGTGAGTTCACCGGCTTATAAGGGACGAATAAATTAATATTATTTTTTTCGATGATATCTAGGTCCGGAAATAATTTTATTTAAATAATTTTTTTATATAGAATTATAAACTAGCATCACATTTGGCGCCCAACGTGTGTTTTTATTGCATATTTAGTGAATAAATTGTTTTCGTTTTTGTTAACAAATTTAACGGTTCTTTTTGTACATCGGCGGAAGTTGATTAATAACGAATATTTTAGGAAGTGTTTTAAAAATTTCTCAGTGGTGTCGAGAGAGAGAAATTTTTGGCGTCGGTTACGCCATTTTGGAAAATTGTAAAATCGATTACTTCCATTTTAACGATTAACTGGCCGCGTTGAAATTTAATAAATACCGTTTCTAGTGGGAGATAAACTGTTGTATTATTTTATTTTTTATTATTATTGTAATAATTATAAGTGTTGCTGTCTGTTGCTATCACCTGTTTTGCAAGCGCTTTTTGTGGGCTGCTGCTATTTTATAGGTGATTGGTTGATTGTTGAATCAAAGTGGATACAAACTTTTATTCGACAGTTCAGCATTTTTATAATAGACAGTAACATCGCCTCGTGCCAAATAAGAAATAGTTGGGAGATAATAATTTATTTTATTTATTGTGTTCTTTTAATATTTGGGACGTATATGTATTATTTATGGTAATTTGGAATAAATGGATTGGAATTGATCATTTCGATGGCTCCTAATCATATAATGCTATTTCAAAAAAACGATTTCATACAATGCTAATTCAAAAGAATGTTTCATATCATTCTATTTCAAGTTCTTTCATAGAAGGCTATTTCAAAAAGTTCTTTCATATAATGCTATTTGAAAAATACTTTCATAAGATTCTATTTCAGAATGTGATTACATATAATTCTATTTGAAAATACAATTTTATATGATGCTATTTAAAACGTAATTTTATAGAATGATGTTTTAAAAAGTGTCAAAATAATTCTATCGAACCCGGGACTTTATTCAGTAAGACTGAAATCCCTAAAAGGTAAATAAAAGAATTACTTAATTTTTAATGTTAATAATACGATATAATTAAATTATTTTAAATGAATGCAATATTTATTACTTATTAATAAAACTTTTCATTTCATCATTGATATTATAGTGTACTTAAATAAACAATTTTTGTATCTATTTAAATAAAATATTTTTACATCAATTTTTTTAAAAAAAATTTAATTCATCGCATGTTTAGCCAGTAATTATGACAATTCATTATCTTTATAAACTTTGATATTAAATAACTTTTCTAAATGCGTTCTGTGGATTTTAGTCTTACTGAATAAAATCCCGGGTTCGATAGAATGATTTTGACACTTTTTAAAACATCATTCTATAAAATTACGTTTTAAATAGCATTATATGAAATTGTATTTTCAAATAGAATTATATGAAATCACATTCTGAAATAGAATCTTATGAAAGTATTTTTAAATAGCATTATATGAAATTTATTTTGAAATGGAATTATATGAAACAGTTTTTTGAAATAGCATTATATGAAAGAACTTTTTGAAAGTAGCCTTCTATGAAAGAACTTTCTGAAATAGAATGATATGAAACATTCTTTTGAATTAGCATTGTATGAAATCGTTTTTTGAAATCGCATTATATGATTAGGAGCCATCGATTTGTAAAAGCAATCAGGAGTTGGACGTGAGGACATCAGAAGGAGATATTTTTTTTGTACCAGCCATTTTAAATAAGATTTATTTATTTATTTATTGTCTTTTTTTCTTTTTTCAGGAAAATATGTATAAAGGTAATCTCCAGAGTATAATAATTATAATTTATATTTATTTTTATATTTTGATATTTATTTTTATTTGTCAATATTTATTTGTATCTATATAGCGAATGTGCATTTTTATTTTGTTTCTCTTTGATCGTAATTTACAGTGGGGTCTAAGGAAAATTTATTTATTTGGCGCGAGGCTTTACCTGGTCGAATCGGGACCCGTGGCACCGAAGTGTTCCCATTTAATTCAGTTTACGGGGAAATTAATATCGCTGAATTTGATTAAGGGAAAGCTTAATATGAAAGTCATTTCTTATTTTTTTGTTTGTGTTTTAAGTTATTCTCCTCGGTTGTTTGTAGTTATTTTTTTTTATTGCTTATGTGGTATCCTAGTTTATTAAATGGGTAGTCACAAGGAACGGGATGGAAAATATCCTTAAACAGGTCCACAGGAGCAAGGGAGTTATCTAGGAAGATATCAAAAATAGACCCGAAATTTATAGAAGAGTTATTGGAAAAGCAAGGGGTTAAGTACAGTAGGGTCATTGGGACATTGAAAGATAGATTATTAAGGGCGGACTATAGGAAAATAGATGTTAGCTTAGACGTATTGTGGTATACGGATGACGAAGGGGAGGGGGAAATACCGGCAAATGCAGGGGAAACAGAAGTAGAACAACCCATTAATGAGAATAGTAAGGAAAGTAACGACAAAGGGGAATGTAATATTAAAGGGAAACAAATAAAGGAGAGTGAGAGAAAATAATGGAAGTGTTAGACAAGAAGTAGTGGAAGTAGGGAAAGAAACTGAGATTGGCGAAAATAATCAGGAGAAAACGGGTGCGCGAAAAGAATCGAACGGGAAACCAAAAGAAACGGTAACTTCGAAAAGAGGCGAAGTAGTAGGGAGTAATATACATGTAGGGAGTTTGAAAAAATTAGTAACCGACATTATTAAGGAGATTATGGGTAATCAATTAGAGAGCACGTTGATAAAAATAGTAGATGCAAGGTTGCAAAACTTGCAAGCTAGCAAACAGGTAGAAGAGTTAGGTCAACCAGAAAGGGTTGAAACAGAGGGAGATAATAATAGTAGTAGGGATTTAGCTGAATATAGTGAGTTATAAAATTCATTGGTAGAAGATCAAAGCGTAAGTGACAATGGTAGTGCGGAACGAATTAAGGGTCGAGAAAAAGAGAATCTACTCCCAAGACAGTAATAACTTAGGGCTAAAAAAGCTAGGTTTCTCAAAGGGCGAGTTTTTATATAATAAGGGGGAAAAGAATTTATTATGTTGAGGAAACCGATACAGGTAGTAGTTCAGAAGAGGAAATATGTAAAGAGTAGGAGAGTTATAAGGAGAAAAAAGCTAATTCGTAGACAGATAGATGAGAATCAGGATAGGGAGTTAGTTGGGACAGATATTAGCGGAAATAGTAATAATGAGGGAGGCTGGGAAACTCCGAGGTCTAATAGGACCAGCCAACGTCAGGAGGAGTAAATTCAGTTGCGGAGTATGCGGTGTGTAAAGATGCTGCAAAACTGGAAAATCCACTTTTCTGGCGAAGGTAAGGAAGGTCCGGAGGAGTACTTGGCTCAACTCCAAGATTGCTATGAAGGAACAGCGTATTCTGATACCGAGTTCCTAAGTGCGATTCCTTGTACGCTATCGAAGACCGCGGTTAGGTGGTTTCGATCAGTAAAGGAAAAGTTTAAGACGCTTGAAGAGTTCCAACGCGCATTCAGGCATAGATTCATGAAGAACTCAAGCAAGAGAGGAAGATATAGCTAGTTATTTATCGAATATTAGATTGATAGTAGGGCATTTTAAGAAACCGCCATCGGAATGTCAGCTTGTCCAATTGATATTTCGTAATCTGTTGCCGGAGTATCGTAAGGCAATGGAAACGAATATATCGATAGTTTGGGACGATATTGAGAAGTGGGGGAGAAAACACGAACGGAAGGAGGAATTAGACAACCGTTACGTTTCTCCGCCAACCCAAAGAAAAAACTTGGATTCCAGAAGCCGCATACGAAGGCCCAGAGTAAAAGGTAAAGTAGCTAAGGTGGAAGAAAACGACAGGGTGTAGTAGGTCGAAAGACAAGCTGAGAGCTGGCGAAGGTAGACAAAGAGTCGAGTAAAAGCGCGGTTAAGGCTAAAGTGCAGGTGGATTCGCAGGAGCAGCCAATCACAGCTGCAATGGTTGTGGCCAAGCAGGCACCACCACAAAATGCGAGACCATAGGTACAAGCAACAGTCTGGTTGGTCAAGACCACCAGCTGCTGGCCAACGTGTGAATATAACGATCGGAATTTAATAGTAGGGAATTTCCGTCGAATATGTGGCAGAATCGACCCGATAGTAGGGATTTTAGGGAGTCGAATAGATTTGTTAATAATGGAACTAGGGACGAGAATAGAGTTTTTCACGGTCGGAGATTCGCGTGTCAGAAGGTAGGGCATAGGAGTTCCGAGCGTCCCAATAGGAGGTGCTATTTTTGTAAAAAACAGGGTCATAACATACTAAATTGCTCCCTTCGGAAAACAGAGGGGTTAGCATGTCAGGTTTGTAAAACAGTTGGGACGACTTTCGACGATTGTCTGAATTGCACACAGTTTAGGGCGATGTTGGGAAACGGCAAGTCGGGAGTTCAGAAAGGTCCCTTGACTCTCGAATCACGGCAGTAGGGACCGATAGGGCGTTACCAAGTTATTGTTTTCCAGAGATAAATTTAGATGTAAGGGTGGGGGAGAATATTGATAAGATCAATATAGAGGGTTGTGTCTCCCAAAGTAAATGTAGGAAAGGTAGATAGGTCTAAGGGTGCGATTCCTAGAAAGATAGTAGAAAGGTCTAAGGGTAATTTACCGTCGTTTAGAAGGGACGATTCAGAAAATGATTCAGGAGTTAGAATAATTGAAGATAGGTTACTAAAGGGATCGGAGAGGATAGATATTGAATTGTTAGCTAAAAAGGGGAAAGTTGATCCTGGCGGGACTCAAGTTAGCGAAGGAAGGTCACAGGATAATCAAGAGATTAGGGGGTATGATAGATTAAATTTGATTAACAAGGGTGTAGAGTTGTTTTTTAGGGGATTATAAGGAAAAAGAAAAAGAAAAGAGTCCAAAGACCTTCCTTGGCAACAAGGAGACACCAGATCGATTAACTGAAACGAAACAAGGTGTATCAGTATCCAACGTAGAAAATAGGCATTATTTAAAAGTTGTTTTAGGAGGACAGGAATATAGGGCGTTAATTGATTCTGGTTCCACCTTGTCTTTAGTAGGGTCAAGGATAGCTGAACAGTTTAAGGATAGATTAAAGTCATCTGATGTGGTTATTAAAAATGTTAATGGTGGATTAGTGAGGGCATTAGGGACGTTGGAAATTAATTTAGAGATTGACGGACATACAGAAAAAATTAATTGGAGGGCCTTGAAAGACTTGGAATCGGATATGATCTTAAGCATGTATTTCGGCAAACTTTTTAATTTTGATGATAGGTTAGGACAGGATCAGTGGCGTGTTAGGAAAGGTCCTTGGAGGTCGTATATCTGAATTACAGGATGAGGAAAGGGATAAAGTTAAAAAATTGGTGCACAATTTGCTTCATAAATGCTGATCAGTTAGGAATGATAGACCTTACTGAACATTAAATTGATGTTCAGGGAGCTCCTCCATTCAAACATCGGACACGGCGCATCTCGCCCAAGATGTTGGAGGCAGCGCATGAGGAGGTTAGGAAGATGTTACAGTTGGGAGTTATTGAAAGATCGGTAAGTGACTGGAGTAGTGCACCAGATTTAGTGCGGAAGTCTGACAAATCAATTAGACTCTGCGTGGACTATAGGGACTTGAACTCGGTCACAAAACGGGATGCCTATCCTTTGCCACAAATGGATTCGATTCTGGATAAAATTCGTAAGGCCAGGTATATTAGCAAAATCGACTTGAAGCAGGCGTACTTTCAGGTGACGATACCGCCTGCTAGTCGAAAATATACGGCTTTTGCGGTGCTAGGATCGGGTCTATGGCAATTTAAAAGGATACCATTCGGGTTGACGAATGCGCCCATGACCTTCCAGCGGTTGATCGATGCGATATTCGGTCCGGAATTCGAACCTTTTATTTTCGGATATCTGGACGATATAATCATCATCACCGAGTCGTTTGAGGAGCACTTGAAATATCTGAATTTGGTATTAAGGAAATTATTAGATGCAGGGTTAACGGTGAATAGGGACATATGCGAATTTTGTTGTACTAGGGTGACTTATTTAGAATATATTTTAGATAGGGACGGACTGAGAACAAATCCAGATAAAGTGTCTCCAGTGGTCAATTATCCAGTACCCAGGACAATCAAGGAATTAAAAAGATTCTTTGGTACGATCGCCTGGTACTCGCGTTTTATTGAGAATGAGGCCGAATTAAAAATACCATTAGTAAGGTTGTTGCGTAAGGGACAAGAATGAATATAGGGGGAGAAGCAGCAGGAAGCTTTCGATACACTAAAGTGAGCTTTGACTGTTGCACCCGTTCTTGCTCGCCCTGATTACAGCAAACCGTTCAAAGTGCAGTGTGATGCAAGTAATTATGCACTGGCAGCGGTGCTGACTCAGGAACAGGAGGACGGGGAACACCCCATAGTCTACCGTAAGTTTTTGAAATAATTGCCATAAAGAACTACTTTTTACACATGATTCTAATATTTGAGTTCTATTTCCGTATCGAACTATAGGAAGTGTTTGTCGAAAATCGCCAGATGTTACTAATATTTTTCCACCAAACGGTTTATTATTTCGACATAAATCTCTGAAAAAAATATCTATAGCTTCTAATGCATATTTACAAGTCATTGATATTTCATCCCAAATTATTAATTTAATATTTTTTAATAGAAATGTCTTGGAAACTTAGCCATATTGCATCCGCCATTTTGAATTTAATTTTTTGGTTGCAGAATCACGTTTGGAGACTTCGTTAACCCTCACACCTGAATTGGGTTATTTAAATGAAAAAAATTGAGTACTTATGAAAAAAAATGTTTACGCCTCTAGGCGTTTTCCGGCTCTCTAAAGGTTAAACTATGTCTACTTGATCTCAATTGTTTAACGAATTTGAGTTGGAGTTTCTACGTCTATTTCTTTCCGAGATATTGGAATTTCATAAAATATGTTTCATATTTGGGTACCAGAAATCAGCTCTCAAAGTTGCAACAAAATTTGTTTCCCGGAAGGTGGAACTCCTCCTTGTTAGTACGCGGAGAGAAGGTAGGAAAGAGACACAGATGGATGACGACAAGAAGAAGGAGCAGTGAAAGAAGCATCGCACAATGTG
>JANSJX010001191.1:0-11006 GCA_026168455.1 Theocolax elegans
GGCGGACGACGGGATTCGAACACACGGACCTTGGATTACGAATCTCGTACTCTGACCATCGAGCTAACGTCCGCGCTGCAATGCAACGCTTACATTAGTCGAGACACCTTATCGCTCTCTCTATCCTTCTCATACACCTAAGTCGCGCGGAGACGCCCGTGACACGAGTGAAAATTTATCAAGAGTTTGTGAACATGTGTCAACAATACAATTTACCAATATTTCATTTAATACACTAATAAATATTCATAAAAGTGTATTAATTAATTTAAATATAATGCTTGATTTAATGGATATATAATATTTAAATTGCGGAAACTAATCAACGAAAATCGAGTTGAATGACGCGTAGAATAATAATATTTGAAATTTATATATTTTAAATAACACTATTCGTTCAATATACAAAAAGGTTTCCGTTGGATTTTAAATAAAATATTTGTTTTCTATTAGTTGTGCGTGTACGTAAATAAAATATAAAATCGCTTCAATTCTATAATAATATTATTTTAAAATAATTTATAATTTAATAAATATGTCTCTACGCTCCCGTTAATAATTTGCACGTTAAAATTTCATTTTACTGCTTTTATAAACAATTTTCATCGGTCTATTAAAATAATTTTAAAGTAAATCTTCGTAAAATGCGTTGGACGATGGTTGAAAAGACAAACATAATCTTTTTCCAATACAAATGTAACGGTTTTATTTTAAGTCCGTATGTTCATTTAAAAAATCTTCTTCGGCTGATGTTTATAGTAAACGAACGAGTTTTTATGTTTATGTCAGTGTATGGAACGATTTGCTTATAAAGCGAAAGGTTTTATATCCAATAAAAATGTTTATTTTACATGGTTTCATTATAAATACACATTTATATCTTAGCCATTGTTATTTTATAAAAAAATATTTGTTTAAATAAGTTATAAGTTGTGAGTTTCAGTTTCAATTGTGTAAATAATTTAAATATTTATTGCTATATGACTAGCAAATTATTGGGTGATTCACCTGACACTAAAAAATATGAAAAAATTTTTAATTAATTACGCTCAAAATTCTATTATAGTAAATTTAACATTTTTAAACATAAGTTATCCCATTTACATTTCATAATAATTTCATAACGAGTACAGTAATGAAAATGAAGTAGGTATAGGATTGCGATATATACCGTCAGTGAACCCAATTATTTATGCAATAATATTTTTAAATGTATAGGGGGAAAAAATTGTTTTATATAATACGTGTAAAAATTTATAGTTAACAAAACATTTTTCTATTTTACTTTACATTCGTTGTCAATTTGATCGACGTACATTTGAATCTACTATATTTTGAAAAAAAGTAACGCAATGGTATTACGAAATTAAAAAAATATTTTTTTATTCCTCTAAATTCGCTGCTCAACGGAGCATAAGCGTAACCAAGAGATTCATGTACAATACATGCACGTTTATAACAGCGTCATGTGATGCGGCAATTTTAAACATTTATTTCGAGATGAATTTAGGGTTGCAACTGTAGTAGGATTTTCGCTGACAAAGAAGTGTATCAAGAGAATGAGAAATCACTCCTATGCAACAAAAATTAAACTGAGACAAACCTGATGGTAGCATATAGTTTTTACTTACTCGAAGAGACCTTTCGTACTATAAGAGTAGTGAATAACATTTATCAAAATTTTCAAGGTAAAATAATGACGTTTGCTTGTTTATGTAATTTATCTCTATAATGTTAATAAAAATTAATTCAAATTGAATATTTTACCATAGTGGATAATATTTTTCTCATATAAGAGAAGCGTCTCGAGCACGCGTTTTCTTTTAAAATTGTTACCTTCATGGTACTACAGTACTTCTACAGCATGTAGGTATTTTTTGTAAAATGATTCTCTCCGTGTAGAAAATAATAAAACTTTTATAATTTATTAATTAAAAATTTACCATTAACGTTAACATTTTTGTTAAAGTAATATCTTCAATTTAGATCTGCTTATGCAAATTTGATTCACTATAATTATTATTGTTATAGATGTTTTTATTGGTTGAGTAAAAGATATGTATAAAAAGTTTCAATGTCGCTTTTTTTACTGCTTTCAAGAATATCAAATTATTTGAATTGATATGACTTAAATTCGTATACACGTATAAGCAGTTAATAAAACTAAAAATAAATTTTATACGCGTTTATTTTCGTTTAATAATTAATAACATCAAATAATATTTATCAAATTCGAGGTGAAATGTTTGTAGAAAAACAATGAAAAAAAAGACAAAGTATATTTTGTGAAAATGCTTATTGGAATGTTTCTTAGTAGTTAACCTGTTGAAATTTTTACGTTACATTTTTAGCACTAGTATAATTTCTATTTGACGAACGTGAAAGTTAAGTCCGGTTCGAATGCAATGAAACTATATATTTATGAAAATGTAAAATATATTTCAGTGTGCTATAAAATTGATATTTTCATTTGCAATGAAATTGTATAGTAAAGAGAAAGATTATTTTTAGATTAAGTGAAATCATCTAAAAAGTACTTGTTTTTAAAAAATTTTTAAAGAGACTCAATAACTTTTTGACACAGTATACTGAAATGACAAAACATAATTTTGAAGTACTTATATATGTACATAAACAATTAATTAGCTTGTTCATCAAATGAATATCGACTCGTTTTGATGTTAAAACAATAAATTTTCATATTTTTCACCGCTATATAAAAAGAAAAAAATTATGAGTTCGATGATTTTATCGCAACAAACAATTCATCTCGAGCTTGGATACAAATTGTCCTTTTAACAAAGGAAAACCTTTTATAAAGACAAAGTCAATTTTTTATGTTACGGAAGGAAGCTTCTGAAAATAAATTATGACTGAATTTATTGTTTACATTTTAGTGGAACAATTTATGGTCGGTTTATTTTTCATTTGTTTGAGGCTTATTTTGATGATATTATATTTTGAAAAATGTATAAAGCAGATATTGACAGTATTTATAATAGAGTAAAATTTTTGAAATATAATTATCTCGTAAAAAACCTTTATAAACGGTAATAAAATTGGCAAGTGTAAGTTTTATCGATGAATAAATATCATTCTAATTTTAAACAGTATTTGATTATTGTTAAAAATATACTATACCATTTAAAATATCTGAATTTTCAATTATTGCCTCAAAAAAAAAGTGAAATCATTTTATTGTATAGTCACGTATCATGTACTATATTTTCATTTATTATTAATCTTGAAAAATATACTTCAATTACCACTAAATAGAATAATGGAATATAAAGATATAGGTCTTAAACAGTTACATTCAACTTACACTTCTAATTTTTAGATCAATTGTAAACTAAAATAATACTTGCACTACAAGTTGCCTAAGTGTTTTCCAGGAACTATACTGCTTATTTTATAACTTTTACACAAAAATTTAAAACATTCATTAATTTTGTTCAGAAAATATTTATCAGTGATCAGGATTAAAATAATATTTCTTAATAAATTGATTATAATAATACAGTTTAGCAATTAATATAGATATGTAAATCAAAGAACTACTGAACTGTTTTGTTAAAAATGAAATTTTATTACATTTGTATACCTAAAAATAATACAATTCATTCATAATTCCTTTCATTTCAAACATTATTACAGAATACAATTTTATAAACACTAGCATCATTTTTTTAAGTAGAATTTAGTAACTGTATAGTCTTTCTTAAACACATTACTGGTTCAAATATTATTTTAGTTTACAATTGATCTAAAAATTAGAAGTATAACTGAAGCATATTTTTCAAATTTAATATTAAATAAAATTGACTACATAATACATAAATAAATTGATTTCGCATGCTTTGATTAATAATTAGTTAAGCGTTTACATCCTTATCTATTATTATTATTTCACTTCCAAATACTTTATATAAAACGAAAGCGCTATGTATATTTTTATATCATAAAAATAATAAGACAATCGATTTCCTCGATGGTTATTAAATTACGAATTTATTACTTATTGAGAAATGTTTAACTAAAAAATGTATAATACTGTAAGATAATATTTGTTTATTATCGAGGGAAATCGATAAAAACGATATTTCCAAATGACGATTATATATAAGAGTATGCTAACATACATGCCCTTTATGCAATAAAATTTACAATACACAAAGAAGTATGACAATTGATATAATTTTGTATATAACGCTATAATACTATATACATTTCAGAGCTCAATAAAATAAAATTTTATATATGTTTTATATACACCTGTACTAATATTAATATTCAATTTTCTCTTGCAAATACATAGCGAATATTAATTAATCGAATGCGTAGATATATATATACGCTTTGTTATATTAATAATTACCGTTTTCTTTCACTTTTTGCATCAATTTTTATAAAACATTTCACATTGAATTCTGATTATCTGACATTCCCGTAATTTTAAGTAACGTGCACGCAAAAATTTAAAACATTCATTAATTTTGTTCAGAAAATATTTATCAGTGATCAGGATTAAAATAATATTTCTTAATAAATTGATTATAATAATACAGTTTAGCAATTAATATAGATATGTAAATCAAAGAACTACTGAACTGTTTTGTTAAAAATGAAATTTTATTACATTTGTATACCTAAATAATACAATTCATTCATAATTCCTTTCATTTCAAACATTATTACAGAATACAATTTTATAAACACTAGCATCATTTTTTTAAGTAGAATTTAGTAACTGTATAGTCTTTCTTAAACACATTACTGGTTCAAATATTATTTTAGTTTACAATTGATCTAAAAATTAGAAGTATAACTGAAGCATATTTTTCAAATTTAATATTAAATAAAATTGACTACATAATACATAAATAAATTGATTTCGCATGCTTTGATTAATAATTAGTTAAGCGTTTACATCCTTATCTATTATTATTATTTCACTTCCAAATACTTTATATAAAACGAAAGCGCTATGTATATTTTATATATCATAAAAATAATAAGACAATCGATTTCCTCGATGGTTATTAAATTACGAATTTATTACTTATTGAGAAATGTTTAACTAAAAAATGTATAATACTGTAAGATAATATTTGTTTATTATCGAGGGAAATCGATAAAAACGATATTTCCAAATGACGATTATATATAAGAGTATGCTAACATACATGCCCTTTATGCAATAAAATTTACAATACACAAAGAAGTATGACAATTGATATAATTTTGTATATAACGCTATAATACTATATACATTTCAGAGCTCAATAAAATAAAATTTTATATATGTTTATATACACCTGTACTAATATTAATATTCAATTTTCTCTTGCAAATACATAGCGAATATTAATTAATCGAATGCGTAGATATATATATATATACGCTTTGTTATATTAATAATTACCGTTTTCTTTCACTTTTTGCATCAATTTTTATTATAAAACATTTCACATTGAATTCTGATTATCTGACATTCCCGTAATTTAATAAGTAACGTGCACGCAAAACAGTTCAATCCACCAGGTTTTAATTAAATAAAGTTTATTGATTTATTTCGTTAAATGCAACTAATTTAATTAAAATACAAATAAATTTATGAGATGTACGTGATACAATTTTTAGCTCTCATTCAGTTGTATGTATTTATAACATTTAAAAAGTAATACGAAACTTCTCAATTAACGAAAATAGTAAAAAAGTGTAGTATACATCTTATTAAGTAAACAAATCACTTGTAATTATTTTTCATTTTAAATTAAAAGTTTCAAATTAAGATAAAAAAGGATAGAATAACAGTTTTATTTTTTGACACGTTAGTCTTTAATACGCTCATATATTTATAATTTAATATATATATATATTAAAAGAGAGAAGTTTATAAATATTTTTACCAGAGAATTAAAATTATCAAAATATGCAGTGTGTTATAATGAAAAACATTTTAATTATTCGCTTAAAATATTTTTAAACGTAAAAAATATGTCAGTTTTGAGTTTCAAAATATTTTTTCTATAATTTCTGTTTAATTGTCTTGACAACATTTTAATCGTAATTCTTAAATTACTTTTAGTTGTCTTTATCTGTTGACAATTATACAGTGTAAAAAGATCGTTTAATTAGTAAATATCGTATTCATTACGTTAGTAAATAATATGGTACGTAAATATTTAATGAAAAATGTCTTACATTTTACTTTAAATAATAGTAAAAGTTAGTATATATATTTTTTTTTTCATAAATATACTGCAATAACTTATAGTTATAATTTATAAAAAATTTTGGTAAATGTTAATTTGTTCTTACACATAAAATTTTCAATTCTTAATTTATATATTAGAAAATTTTTGTTGCAGTAAAACATACTAACATATTTTTCATAAATTGTGTTTAAATAATATATATCGAAGGTTGATCATCAGTTGTAAAATTTGCGCAATTTAAAAGTACGTATTGCATCGAAATCCGTTGATAAGACAATCGAATCTAATGTCATAATAAACACAGGGGATTCCCTAATCTAAATATATCACTCATTCAGAATATCGCAGGATATGTATATATATATAGTTATGTAGAATGTAAAGGAGAAGCACATTTGGAGCCGCGAAAATGTCGGTAAAAGCCCGCGGGATTCGCGAGAGTGAGACTACGGAAACTGGGTCGCAAGTTCACTGACGCTCGACTTAAAAATATCGATCACGCGGTATTTTATTTAATCTCGAATGTCAACGACGACATCGAAAACCTCTAAGCCTTGGTTTACCAAATTGACGAGGGTTACCGATGTTCCTTCGATTCTTGATTTCCTTTTTTTCTTCTACACTCTTAATCAGGACGAGAGTATCTCGGTGTTAAATTCAATCTTCTCCATTGGAAAAACAAATGTTACATCGTACACTTTTAACTCCACAGATATTACTTATTGTTCTTGAAATAATTGGTATAACGTATATTTTTATAATGTATACATGTAATAAATTATTTGTTATGAAATTCTTGATGCTTTTGATTTATAATAATGCAACGTAGCGCACCTAATGATATAAAATAGGAAAGGTAGGAAAGGTTTTCGACCATATCAAGCCTATCGTCCGGCTCATATACTCACTCTACGTGTGATAATAGTCCACCAGTGGCGCTCATGTTTTCACTGCGCGAATATACTTACCTATACGAAAAAGGAACATAGATTTTCTAACGATTAGGCTACTATTTTGTTGTTCCCGAGATAGGAATAAATCTTATTACACTCGTCATTATATTATTATTACTATCATTATTTGAATGTTATTTCGCAGCGATAAATGATCGATATTGTAAACAAAATGTTACTATATATATATACGTATCTCCTATAACTTTTAATAAAATTTACTTTTACAATCATTAGAGTTTATTCTATTCATTCTATTCGATTGCACTGAGCACGATTCGACGATCAATTCGCTTTCTTTTCCGTTATGTAACTTGCGCAATTGTTATTTTTTTGTCGTCCAGTTTATTAGGCTAGACTTTATTTTATAACGAAATAATATAAAAATTCTATTGAATCGGCGAGAATTCGCGTTAGATTTCAGTAGCACCTTAAACTTGGGTATGTACATAAGTACCTCAACCCGGAATTATGAGGTGCACTCGTGAAAATGTAACGAACCGTGTTCGCGAGTGCGAATAAAGGCCGTATATACTTCGGAAATCCTAGTGGGGAACGAATCGTATAATGGGATGAGGTCAGTTTTCGCTCCAGTAATCGACGATCGTTTGTCGAACAAGGTGGACATACCCTGCACGGTTTATTCTATGTAACTCTTGGTATGCTAACCGGAAAATTGACGGATCGTTCGTCTATAGCGATGGTATGGTTTTTTTAGCGCTTCTTTTACTTTCGATGGTTCATTATAGTGTGTGTGCTTAAATGTCACTTTTGCAGTATCTACGCAGTATATCCTCTTACTTTTATTTTATTGTCATTTATTGTTCTTCGTTAGTTCATTATTTACAATACGTGAAATTACAAGTGTAATATGTGTTAGATACGGAGAAAGAATTTCTAGTAATAATGACAATGTTGTTTAATGATGGAGAGACAGAGTTGACAAATGATAACAAATTACTATTTACTGTTATAAAAACATTGACTATGTATCCATATACAATATATACTATAAGTTTGTAAATTTTCGTACACAAACTATGGTAATTTTTATAATAAGTCAAGTTTGCGTCTCTCCATAACTAAATAACATTCTTGTTTTACTACAACATTTTTTTCTCCGTGTACTAAATAGCCTCGGTTAAAAACGGTTTTCATCAATTCCGAACCGTAGAAAAAATTAAATAAGTTTTTGCTAAAATGTAATTGAACCTGTGTGTATTACTATTATATACACGTATACGCGTAATCAAATAAAAGCCAAAATTTACATTCGATATTTACTAAAAAATATACCTATTTTTACTTTGTTCTTTATTTATTTATTTATTTTTTTTTTTTTGAAGTAGCGAAAAGAACGGAAAGCTCATAGAATCCCGTGTATATAAGTTTTCGCATCAACGATTACAGATATCGTTAGCTCTAATTGAATTAGAATTTATCGTCTAGACGAAACTATTCGTTTGCAGTGTATTTACTTAGCAGCGTTTGTATTCCTTTATACAACTAGTGAAAATTCCTTGGTAACTATGTGTGTGTGTATATATATACCCATACGAAATATGAAAGATTCGATTTGTTGCTTTTAGTTACTTTCTCGATCTGACTTCTAATTAAAAGTAAATTGGAAAATTGGATTGTTACTTCTTTTTCTTTACTGTTCATTCGGGATACCTATATCGGAAAAGAAAAAAACTGGAAATTGAAATGAAATGTATATACTTATGTTTGTCACGATTTTAATAATTGTACATGTAGAAATTTGTGCAATATAGAAAATTATAATACCCAACAATTTTCGAGTTAGCCGACACAAAATTTGAAAGCGAAGTCCGCGGAATTTTCGTTAAAACTTATCAAATCCTTCGAAATTTACCCTACAAACAACAACGTGCGGTTAATAATAAAAACTGGATTATCGAGGGACGCTCTTTGAGGATCACCACAAGACGCTATAAGGTGGAACCAACCAGACCGAAATTGACGTCATCCTCTGTGCACAAGAAACAAATAAGGGTAGTGGGGGTTGACTGTTACTTTTTTTTGTTATATTTAGGTCAACTCTGTGAATTTATGTCAGTTACTCTTGAGATCGGTACGAGCTCGGTTCTTCGTTACGAGGTGTTATACTACCGTGAATCTAAATTAACTTCAATCTATATGATATATATATTTAGGTTTTTCTACAGAGAGATCCTATTTTAAACCAAATTTAATGGAACATTCGTTACATAAAGTGATTGAAAAAACACCGAATTTACCATATTTAATGGACGTTTTGGAATCTACGCGTTGCGTATACGACGACGACGCAACAACAACGGCAACAAGCCCAAACTAAAACTCGCAAACGTCGTTTTTTTTTTGTTTATTTACTTATTTACTATAAACAGGTTATTAATTTTTAACAAAAAATAAATGTATTTAATTTGTCCAACGATATTCGAGCGGTTAAATATCGTTGGTTGGGAGGATCCTTGTCTCGCTCAAACCGTTGAAACGGACCCCTCTATATATATTTATCAAACTCTTTTGAAAACAAATAATATAATTTATAATTTATTTATATTGAAAAAGGGGGCGCAAACCGAGAATTTCACTAAGTCGTGTGACGGGAACTAAAGATTCGCAGATCTAAAGCGAATTAAAAAGGAACTAAACGGAATAACTTAAACTATTTTTCAAATTGCAGATCAAAACAACTTGTTAATAATTTAAGTTTTCACTTCAATTTGTTTCTAACTTAAAATCGAGCAGATCGACAGCTCCTTATTTTATGAGAGAAAACAATCAGTGAATTAAGTTGGTGTTGGATGGGAGTGCAGAACTACAGCACATCCACTGGGATATTCCGATTTTCGCAGGTCAACAGCGTAAATCGTCGTAGAGAAAGGAGATATGGAAATTTCCAGGAAAACCTACGGGCCACGACAACCCGATTATATTTGTATATTAATAATCATAAAATTATATATATATATATCTATTATATGTCTGTATGCGGTAGGTGCGAGTACAGATATATAATGTACAAAGCATGCAAAATATATGTGTGTGTGAAAAAAAGCTCGCAACACTCGGACGCGCAGATCTACAGCGCACCGAACGGAGCGAAGGAGAGAATAGACAAAGAGAGAGAGAGAGAGAGAGAAGTATCGGACGCGCAGATCTACAGCGTGTTCGACACGTGGGGTTGACAGCTAGTGGAAAATGCAGATCTACAGCGTTTTCTGCTAGTGTCACGGAAAAACGAAAAGGGTAAACTTAAACTAAATTTTAGCATTTTTGACTTTCTACGCGATTACAGCAATAGAAATTAAACTATTTAAAACAAGGAAACTATTTGCTGATAATCTTCAAATCTTTTATATTAGAGTTCGTATGCAAAAATATCAGTTCATTACCATATGCAGCTATTCAGCGATGAAGCTCAAATCTCTTATATTAGTGTTCGTGTGCATAAATATCAGTTCACTACTACTTATAAGCTATTCATCGAAGAAGCTTAAATGACTTTTACTGTTGTTCGCATGCAAAAATTTCATTTTTAGGGAATTTGTACTTTGAACATGAGCATACACTTAAAATTTATTCGATAAAGCTCAAATTATTTATTCTGGTATTCGTACACAAGAACAGGATTTCTGAAAACAAAATTTTTTCAATTGTGACACTTTATTTCTACAATTTTTCAAAATGGTTTATTTCTCTATTTTTTTAACAAACTGTAAATATTAAAAAAATTTATTTGTTCAAGTTGTTTTTTTAATTGAAAAAAGTGCTTTAGGTCAATTTAAGATTTAATTACTACATCCATATATGTTTCATATAT